>JAQFYC010001709.1:0-31432 GCA_034694165.1 Tomocerus mixtus | reverse complement strand
CCAAAATTAGTGTAGTGTAGTGTGGTGTACTCTCACCTACTCAAAAATAGTGTAGTGTAGTGTAAGTGTAGACATGGGACGCCGAGCTATGATGACGGTTGCATTTCTGCAACTACATACACTACATATTGTACTACTACCTATATTGATTCGTGGAACGTAGTACTATTCTAGATTCTAGTATAGCATGGTATTGTGTACCTATTAAATAACATTTAGTATACAACCAGACCAAACAAAGCATTACATTTTACAATTCCAAGGCAAGGTTCGATTTATATGATAGATCCAGTAGCTTTAGCTTAGCTTCCAGCGTTATGTTTACGTTCACTATACACTACACACGATACAACTACCAGTTGATGTTGTTGATAGTAAATAAAGAAAAAGGCAATCGCTCGTTTCTCTGGAAAATTCATGTTGTAAAGAACAGTAGAGCGGAAGCTGTACAACAATTAACGCTGGTATTTAGACATAATAATTATATGCTTCAGATTTCAAATAAGTCAAGTTCGAGATGAAATTAAGCCAATATTTAAGATTAGACTCAGACTTCTCAAGAAACACACACCAGGCGGAACTTGAACTTACGTATCATATCTTGTGTTATGAAATGGAACTGTACGTACAGAGCTAGAGGTCTTTAGGTAGCTTAGCTCTTAGCTACTTGTACATGTATTTAGTAAAACCTAGACTCGAGTACAACAACCTAAACCTATTTCCCTAACCTAAAAAGGTAATTTTAGGTAAATTATTATTTTTATCCATGACTATGCACTAGAACTTGTAGCTAGTGGTTTATTGTGCATTTGGAACTTGGAGTTCTCTACATGCAATGCAATCTGGCTCTTAATTACCCAGAGTCTTAGTCTTACCTCTTAACTACATTATCCATCATGCTTGTATTTTGTATTATGTATTATTAATCGATGAGTCGATAAGAATTGATGTGAAACATATACATTCCTACTGGTACCTATTTACTACCTACCTACCTACCTACATATTATCTGGTTTACTGGCTGCACGTAACTAAGTAAGTTAACAATCTTTCGTTAGTAAATGTGTAATGTACAAAATTACTACGTACATACAAGCTTTGCTCCCAAATACAGATAGGATAATATGATGTCGGGCAAAATGTAAAAGGTTTACCAAATCATCGATGATATTATATCGTTCAGAAAATGCATACCCTTACATTACACATTAGATACTGATACCTTGTTGATATGTGGGCAGTATCACTCTGGTTTGTAAGGAAACACAACTGACATCAATAAGCTAAGTAGACATCCCATCATATTATAAATTTTGTCCATCACGCAATGTGATCGTCAAACATGAAAACAGAAAAATTGCCTACGCACACTAAACCGCTCTGTTATTGACAAGTTGGAGTTTGTTGGGCGAAAAACAAAAAATGTGAACTACAATTTACCTTGATGCGATCTCGTGTCAGATATAGTGAAGAGTTAGTTAGAAATTCTGAGGAATTTCGTTCACACCTTCAAATTGGTCGGACTGAAGTAAAAATTCTGTCCTGCTGCATAACGTATAAATAATATACGAGATTTTTTTATTTTCTTGAGTGTGCATTTGATAAGTAGAGTAGTTGTCATGTCATAAGTCAAATGCAAGTAAGTATGTACCTAAATATACTTATACTTGTATTTAGTATACAATGTTGGAAAATAAGCTTCCTTTTGCTGTTTTCTCTTGTAGTGTCTTGACAGCTAAAGTTTAGTTTAGTTTTCGTTTCTTTAGCATGTGTTTAAACGAATCGGACACATATTTAATATTTGGATGGATGGGGATGGCGATGGCATGTCTTCACATCAGCTCAATTGCCCATTAAGCCAAGCACCTTTCCTATCATCATAACATAACATTAGCTATTATATATCATGTCCTTGTTTCATTGTTTGTAAAATTGTAAAAATGCTGATGGAGAGTAGAGGCTTGTTACGTTACATGCGCTGCATTGCATGACAACCTCAACAAGACAGACAGACAGGCTTATTTAGTAAGGCACTTGGCATAGGACAATCTGTCATATGCTATGTGTGTTCTCACAACTCAACTGTCGGATTTTCGATAATCGAATAATTTAGCCCACCTAGTTAGTGTGCACGTTTTTTGTTGTAGACCTTACCTTTAACATTTAACATGTAATGTGCCCAGGTAGGTTGTAGGTAGTAGGTAAATAATAGTAAGTAGGTAAATATCATCCTTCCTTTTCCTTCTCATTATATGTACATCGTATAGGGGATAATAAATAAATATGTTATAATAATATGTGAGAGGATATCTTATTATTTTACCATTTATTACCATCATCGTGAGTAACATGACTCATTTCTTATACTTAATAATAATATAGGTATATAGTAAATAGGTAATAGACACAGGTAGGCATTCGTGTGCTTTTTGGTAGGTGCAAATGAATAAAAATCTCATTTTTATGCTAAGCATATTATGGTAAAAATTCTTGAGGAACATTTCCTGTCTTTCGATTCATTTATTCCCTTCTTGTAAAAATAGGGGTAATTAATGCCCAAAATGACAGAATGAGGCTTCCAAAATTAATAAAACGGTAAAAATTACATTTTTAGCTGTTAAGTTCACAGTAGGAGCTAAAAGAAGAGCCTGAGCATTTTTCCGAAAACTATAACGTGAATATTATTATTCCATTGCTTCGTATCTTTCACGTAGCGAGAATTGTTTTTCTGTTAGATAGCAAACTGATGTGAGATGAATGCTGTAGATTTGCATGCGGCGGATGTGAATTTTTTTAGCAGTACAATAGTTATGTAGTTACTTTTAGGTAAAAATATTTTCTTGTGAATAATTAATTTAAAGCGTGAAAAGCCGTCTGCTAGGAATTGCCTGGTTAAAACCAAAGGAAGAGGTAGACTTATATAAGGTTTACTTTTGCTTAACTAATCTAAAGGCTAAAGTTAGTAGTCATCTCCTCAGTCTAGGTACTTAAGGTAAGGTCTGGGCTTTCTCTGTATCCCAAAGGAAGTAAATTACGGAAAGACGAGTTCCACCGTCCGTAAGAGTCCAGGAAGTTTTAAAATTTATTATTCATTGTATAATGTGTAAGTTACATATTTTATTAGTGCCTTTACCATCATGAACCAGACTCGACTGGAGGGTCTCATTTAACTTAATTCTTTAAAACAATTCTCTAACTCTGTTTGTAGCAAAACACAGGGTTTATGAATTCTCCTGTGGAGAGTGGAACATACACTATTGAATTCAGATTTAGTTGCGTATTAGAGAGCAACAGCGTAAACAGTAAAACGTGAAATGACCGTTGGCTCACATCACATACATTGTACTGGTATGGTTTGGTGCTAGAAATATCTAGCTTATGTTTCTCTGGCCATCTGGTCCATTCTGATTTCCTTGTCCTGTGCATTGTAGAGTGTGGACTCATTCAATAGCTTAGAGACCAGTGTCATGCTAAGCAATGGGTACATTTTCCATATGCGTTTGTGTATCGTGTATAGGGAATTCTTTATTCACTCAGTATGTAAATGAGGTGAGCATTTTTGTAATTTCGGATTTTTTATTTCCTACTTTATCTCATTCCCTTTACTTTACTATTGAATGTATAAATACGTGTTTCCAGATGAGCCAGAGCCAGTCGAGTCGATTCATTGTATCTACAATAGTGTATAGTACTTACTCTTGTTGCAACACTCGACTATACACACAAGGCATATAAGCACGGTATGAGTAGTAATACAGTACACAATGAAAACTCATTCATCTTCACAAAAGCAATCACAATCAGTCTCACTTTTATTTTACGTTACGTTGCATTAAAGGGAGATTTTTTAACTTTTTTCTTTAAGCTTGGCAAGAGCAAAGGGATATTATGCACATGACACAAATGCATGAGTGAGCTAGAGTTGCCTTAAGGGTATATCATATAGATACGTATGTAGTGTGTGTAGGGAGATCGTTCATATCCTAAGTAGTTTAAATAAAGGGAGCCTTGGTTTATAGTATAAAGTTTCTTTCTACCCGCCTCATGCATATTTATAGGATCAGTCTCTTGAAAGAGTCTTAGCATTACTTCCTCATCCTTTTATATATTCATCATTTGCATACACAGATATTTAATATCTCCACTGTTGTGTACACATTCATATAATATATTTACTTGTCTGCTCTCGTATGTCTTCAATCTTTTGTGTGTGTATTTCTTTTATACTTATGCCCATCTATATATCATTTTTGAATACTAAGGAACTAAAAATGAATATGTACATGTTGCGTCACTTTTTTAACACTTAATATCATCTCAATAATTTTGCTGCCTTCAAAACGAAAATTCATTTGCAAAATCGCAAGTACAAAATTATATTTATGCTCTGCAATCCAGCAATAAAATTATAGATACTTGTTATATTTTCAAAGAAAATTTAAATAGATCTCCATTTTAAATTCTATGTAATTACGTTCTTTTTTTAAGAATTGACGAATTTGTGTAATACCTAGGTCAAGTTATTTCTACTTCGGCCATTACCTGGTGGACACACTAAAATGTAAATTAAACTGCGGTTACAAACTACTTTGTTATTTTAAGACAACTAGGATTAGATTGTTTGTTAGTGAAAAGTAATGTATGTAGAGTAGAGTGATATAAAAATTATCTACCTTTGACTGAGCTTAAGTGTTCGGGTGAACATTGTAGGATCAATAGGAAACAGTAGAGCTTATGTAAGTAGCATTCTAAAGAGAGAGGAAAACATTTTCACTGAACTGAAGTTGGGATGACTTGTAAGATTTTGTGGAGAAATTGTCGACTCATTCTCAGATAGTAATTTACATTTTTGTCCGCTTTAATTAGTGTTCCTTTGTTAGAAGACGGCAGAGGTACTATGCATAGGTAAGTGAAAAAAGCTAGATAGGTAGATGAATTTTTTATTCGAGTGCATATAGTTAAATAAATGATCATTTTGAGTTTAAGTTCAGTTAAGCTATGCATAGGCATTCTGTTGTCGTTGAATTAGAATCGACATCGACACCACAACACAATCCACCAGAATAAAGGAATTGAATGTTGAAGTTTGGAGCACAATAGGATTGTAACTCTTTTCTTCTAGTAGATTTCATTGCTTTCTTTGTGGTTTTTGAGTTCAGTGAGGCAAAGAAAGAAAAATAAAGCTTCCGAATATGATTTACATTATTACATTACTACATTACAATCACTCTGCATAAGGATTTCAAAGTCAACCCCTGCGGAAACATAATTACGATTTCGACACATATGTAAAGCAGCATGGTTGGATTAGAATATCAGTATATGGAACTAAAGAAAGACAAGGATAAGAAAAGCTAAAAGCTTACTACATGAAATATGCATAAGTATAATCAAATCGCTAGATCGTGTCATTAAATCAATCCCGGTGTTTGAAAATCCGTTAGAAAAACTCGAATCTAGTAATATCTGCTCCATTTCCCATTTCTTGTGCTAGGTAGGTACTTTATCAGTACTACGGAATAAACGGATGCGTTTACTGTCCTGATAAAAATCAAGAAACCAATTGTGTGCTTAGCAGTTAACTGATTGTGATATATTTTATTGCAATGATATCTGAGGCAAGTAAGAAAGAAATTTACAATCAATCGCGATCAGATTGTATAATGGCAATAAAATAAAAACCTTTCTGTGCATGAGATAAAGATGATTCATTCCTTCATTTTCATTCATTTGGACATTGCACTTATCATGTAGAATTATCATGTCTCCTTGATTTGACGTTATAAAACACACTCACATTTATCTCAGCCTCCTACATAGAACTCTTATGCAATTCTTGGAAGTTTATCATAATTTAAATTTAAATATATGCCGATCTGGAGTAAAAAGTTAGAAATGAAACTTTGAGGCACAATGATGGCAGATAAAGTCAGAATAAATGAATACAATTGGTTTACATTTGTAGGAAGCGAGTAGCATAAAGTCCATGACATTATTTTTGCTGCAAGTAGGTACATACAAGAAAACGTTATAAAACTACCTAACATCCACCACATACCACTATTCCAAACTTCAAACTCAAGGTTTTTCTGTGGATCTCTCTATTTAAAACCTTTCAGGTAGTACTACAAGCTATTCCTTACTTTTTATTTCTGCATAAAATACCTCATTTTGAGCCTGTATTCATTAGCGAGCATTAATTCATATAACGGTTTCGTTAAATTGTAATCTCTTTCATACATAGCACTAACTAATTATTTCTCCTCTTACGTAAGTCACGTAGTCTTTTATGTAAAATCATATCAAGTTTAAGTAGAGTAGAGAGCTCCAGTTCTGCAGAGCAACTGAACTCACTTACTGAAGCGCATAAAAATCGTGAAAAATTGCTCCGCCTTCCAGAGAATTTTTATCCCTCCTTTGCTCGAAAGTTTTATGCAATGATGCTCAGTAGCATACTGAGTACTGCATCATTTTTATAGGAATTAAATCTCGGGAGTATATTTGTAGTACAGATGGATCACAAGTTCAAATGGACTAGAGATTTTAAAGATGAGATGAAGGTTTAGGTAGCTGGTAGCTATGCTGGAGTTAAGGCTATATAATTTTACATCCTTTGAGCTGGTGTACTGTGGTAGGGGAACATTTTTATTCTTGAACTTATAAAAGAGTTTTATTGAATGTATATAGACTCTGTTCTCTAGGTACATTATTACATTGACGTTACGTTACGTTACATAAGCAGGGAAGCTATGTACATATAGTAGTAGCTAGTGAAATCTAAAGGCGGGAGGGGGTTGTGTTGCATTGCAGTATCAGTCCAGTTTAGTTATGTAGATAAATAGTAGGTACAGATATGTATGTATGTACACACAGTGTCGTATTCGTATCAAGTATTTGTACTTACTACATACGTATATATAGTAGCTATGCGATTTACTTACTTACGTTGTGTTAGTTCATGTACCTATGTATTACATAGTTGCTTACTAGCAAAACTGAGCGAGTACAGTGTATTGTATTGCATATTAGAGTACACTATGCAGATAGGTTAGTTGTAAAGATTTTTTGGAAAAAATTCTATGTGGACTGACTGAGTCACAGCACACCACACCACTAGTATTAGTTACTTGGTTAGTTCACTCACTACTGTAATGTACTTGTGTTATGCAGTGGTCGAGTATAGGAGAGTTCTTTTCCTTCCTATTCCAAGGCACAGTACACAACAGAAGAGAATAAGAAAAAGAGTTAAGCCGAGCCAAGCCAGAATAATTTTTTCGCTGAAAGACTCTCCTGGCCTGGACTCCGGTCTCAGACAGACAGATATAGAACCAAAGGACAGGACAGGACAGGACATAATACATTGATAAATAGTGAATAGTGAATAGACAGGTATATATATAGACAGATAGCCCTTCCTATACTTAAATACATACATACATACTAATTTTTATCCCTAAACCGGTTTTCTCTACATTTTTTTGAATGCAAATTAGGGAGTCCACCACTGTCCATTTTTATAGAGACCAACAATACGCACTATACTTACTACTTACCTTAGTCACACATTCTATTTAAGAATTCTGTATATATCCTACTTTACATAAGCAAAGCCATTATTAATAGCTGCTACTACTTACCTTATTACAGTATTACATCTTTTCAATACATTATAGCAAAAGTCCATCCTTACCTTAGCTTAGTTAGTGTTGTCCCTCAAGAATTTATTCATACATTATGCAACTATACTAATAATACCCATATAATGGACCGCAGAAAAAATTGAGACTCGGACCCTCCTATTTAATTCACTGTGTCTCAATTCACCTACATCCAATCCAAGCCAGTACACTCCACATAGATTTTTTCAATGTTTTGTTTTGTGCAACAATACAGTTCCTTGCCACGTAGTCAGTCATTCATACATTTTTCAGTGTTTACATTTTACACATTTTTATACTTTTGAACAAAAACGGAATTCTTCATCGTTCACCTGTCTTATCGTCCTACTACATAATAATATACAAATAGTTACATACATAATACAAATGTGCGAATTTATCCTTAACGGAGATACAACGCAAAAATAGACAGTTATCTTCTGCAAGTGCATCGCAATTATATTTCTACGTGAACATGTTTTATTAATACTATTAATTAAGTAAGTGTCTGTGTATATAAATACTCTGCTGCTACATCTGTACTTCCGACACAGATATCTACACTGCATATGTCAGTGAAAATAAAATTGACGCAATAATCACATCATACAATCATTTTTCTTCAACTTTGTTTTGAGCTGTAAGTTTACGTTTATTATTTTGCTTTTTGTTTCATTTTCTCTGTTGGTAATTATAAGAATGTTAATTCCAGTAAATAGTAATTAAGCTACAGATTCAATTTAATAGTGTTATACAACACAGATGATATTTGGTTTCATTCATGAACAAAAGACTTAAATAATCATGAAAACAGTTTTAGTAGTTATTATTATATGCAGCACGTGTGTCTGAATTTAAATAATCATCAGAATTATTGTGTATGGGTAAATTGTGATGTGAGTGAAGTGAGTTGAATGATGAGATGTGCAATGGAGATAATAGGGATAGATTAAAGTAAAGAGAAGTGTTCAGCTCACCATAAGTTGATTGTCAGTGTAAAAGAGTCTGTTTATTCAGACAGTGTAATGTAAAGGGAAGGCGCAATACAATACAATAGCTATCATTACAGTGAAGACATAAGGAAAGCAAGGTTGTTACCGAGTTGGTTTCGTTCTTGTACGTGATCTCCATGTAATGGACATAACGTAACGTAACCCTAATGCCCAGTTCCTTGTGTAACTTTCTATGGGGAATTTCTAGCTCCAAAGTCTTATCTGGCTCGGCTGGACTAGACTAAACTAAACTGGACTTCATAATCCAATACAATACAATACACAACAACTTAAGCAGAACTATCAGTAGAACTGAAAACAGTGAAACTTTTGTGCTTGTCCGAGTCCAAGTCTTTTGGTGGGTTTATAAAGTTACATTTTATTACCTACGTTCAACGTTTGGTTTAGATAATATGATAGTTGCTTCTTTATAGAATGCAATTTCAATGTCTGTGTGACTTGACTTGACTTGGACTTGACATGAGTCCGTTTCGTTTTCATATGGTAACATGTCCTCAAGCTGTATTAGATAGGTACTGTTGTTTTGTTTTGTTGTTATGTTTCCTATTAAATAATTTATGTGTGTTGCTTATTGTTAGGTGAGCAAGCGGTTATTTAATACTCTAATGTTTAGCCATAAGTACTACATATCTACACATGTTTACGAATTTAGATGAGTGGGCAGGAAAGTTGAAGTGTTCAGACATTGCTATAAAACGGCAATTTATTCGATACGATACGATTTTCAATTTTATGACTTGTTGAGTGGAGTATCTCAATTTCTCAAACTTCCGCTACTACTATTTAATTCGGTTAACCTTAAACATTGAGGTGCATCTGGCCAGACTTTGTTTCCTTTATAATACATCTTGTCATTGACATTGTACATATTTTTACACGTGTATCATGAAAAATTGGTCAGTAAGAATTTAGATTTTAATTTCTGGAATACCTACAGTATACCTGCAATTGCTGTAGTTAATACTAATATTTATTTTAATTACAATATTTATTTACTGGCATATACTATGCAGTAGTACACGTAATCATTATGTTATAATATATTAATACTTAGTATGTATAAAAATGCATTTGTATTTTGTCAATGCAAATAAAGAGAGCCGATCCGCAGTTCATTTGTCGGAAGCCTTCTGGTGACTGACTGAGCTTGTAAAAAAGTCATTGGTAGAAAAAGGACGTAATTCTCAAGTGAGCTAAGTAGGAGGATGATGAAGGAGATTTCGGAGAGGTTGAGAGGAGCGGGTATAGCTCAAGTCCTAGTGAAAGTATGTATTGAGTGACTGAGCGTCCGTTGGGGTGGTAAAAAGGAGGAGGATAAGACGTGGAAAACGCCGGCGCTTCAGCCAAATTTAAAACAGAGCCTGCGAAAACGAACGAAAACTTTCACCCTTTTTCTTGCTCTATTCTCATACTCAAAGCATAGAATAGAAGAGTAAGTATTGACTTGACTCTGTGTATAAGGCAAAGCCCTAATACCGAGATAGTAGGTATTATATGCTATTCTCCGATAGGGAAAGAGTTTCCAAGGCAAGTCAAAGCTAAGGTGGAAGAATTGTATACATATGTATGTTATGTACTGTGTTCTGTTCTGTTCTGTTCGGGTATAGTCCGTAAGTATGGAATGGAAAGCCAAGCTTCGTTCCCTACTCTAGCTCTCTGGCCTTTCCCTATCTACTATTCAAACTCGGGTATTTCTCCATGCAGACGATACCCGGACTTTGCTTGACTTGAATTGCCTTCCTCTTGCCTTCCCTACTACTTCTACTTCTACTCCAGTGTTTTACTTTCTCGTACATCTTTTACTCAAGACGTACTCCACTCGTTCTTCGTCTTCTCCTCCACTTGCGTTGTTCTCCTCCGTAGAAGCACATCTGCTCTCACTTTCACATCTCAATTTACCCCTCTGCCCATATAAACTGTATAAACAACTCTAAACTCTACGCTCTACTCTACGCTAAGGAATAACCAAACTATTGTAACTCTAATGTTCTCTTGAACTCTACGTCTCAACTTGTCTCAAATCTCAACTCGAGTCAGTACAAGACTTACACATACAATATACATAGCACATAACATTCTGGTCGTCTACTAGTCATTCTAGTTTTGGTGTTGTTTCATCCAAACAAAATCTAGTCAAAGCAAACAAACACACTCTAGTCAAATACATTGTTATTATTATTTATAGTTCCTACACATACTTACTATACGCAACACAAAAACAAACGCATAAGTACTCTTTACTAAATAATAGCAGTATTGTTTAACTGTGCAATTTCCCTAGTCTTAAACTTTGTAGACTTTGTACACGTGTGTACACTACATTGCGCTAATAATAACAACATTCTGCTACTGTACTGTTGATCTTATAAGTGTCAAACAATTTTGGAAAGCTAAGCCATCAAGCGAAGTGTCAAAAACAAATAAAGTTTCCTACGGATTGCAAAATCTTACCTATTTAACAAAAAGGCTTGAAATAATTACCTAGTGAGCTTTAGCAAAAATATTAATCCTTTATGTGCCGAAGTGGTTAGTTGCATTCTGTTGCAAATGAATTTTTTGCTAGACACAGTATTAACACTAACTTTACTAATCCAATTATAATTAAACTAACACAGTACAATACGAACTATCGAACCTTTAGTAATTAAAAACTGTTATTAAGTCAAAGGAATATTAAAAGGCTATTGACAATTGGTGACAAGAGTGAAAGACTCTTGTCCAGCTAAGGATTCCTCGTTCAGTTGAACGTAACTTTTTCCGTGTGAAGCTCGGTGACCTGTCCAGGTCAACCTCCTCCGTCAAACTGAGGCAAAAACTGACCACGTCGAGGCCTATGATGACCTCGAGTCAAAATTCTGCTGCTGCAGCCGCAGCTCTGCATCCACTATTTGCAGCATTTGGGAACGGGGCCGGCTCCAGTTTGAGCATCAGCGCAGCTGGACCTGGTAATTCGAATAATGCTAATAATTCAAGCAACACCGGGAGTAGTAGTCCATGTAGCTCTTCCGGCGGGGGTGGAGGCCTTAGTGTGACGATCACACCGGCACCATCCGTGTCAGTGACTCCGGTCTCGGCCACGACGTCAGCACCTTGTTCCTCCTCGTCAGTTATGACATCAATTGCCTCGGCAGTCTCAACTGCCTCTTTACTTCAAAATCAGTCTTCTTCTGTTTCAGTGGCTGCAGCTACGGCAGCCTTAGCTCTCGCTTTACAAAATGCCAATGCAGCCGCGGCGGCTGCTGCCAATGCGAGTAACGGTAGCGAACCGCCGAGCTCTCCTCAGTCGCCACTTCCGCCGTCGAGTCCGCCGTCACCCACACCAATGCAAATGTCACTTCCTTCAGGAGGCAATCTCTCCGCCCAACAGCAACAACAACAATTAAGAGCGTTGGCTTCAGGTCTTTCTAATGCTATGGCTGCAGCCGCAGCTGCCAATAACAATAGCATGCTCACTGGACAAAATCTTGCAGCAGTTGCTTCGAAAATGATGGAATTGTCCTCGTCATCCTCCTCCTCGCCCATTGATGATCTAGTCATGTCCGAAGTGACATCGAGACTTTTTAAAATGAACCAAGAGCTTTGGCAGCAAGGAGTCGTCAATGCCAGCACTGCTGCAGCTGCTGCTGCAGGACAACAGCAGCAGGCTAATGAAATCAAACTCGCTGAGAAATTGGTCAACGAGCTTGCAGTTCAGGTTGGAAATACTTTACTTATTTTCAAAAAGTATTGTATGGTCTTGTCTTGTGGTTGTGCAGTTTTATTTTGAGTTCCTTAAGTTGGTAGTCTAGATCGTTGTTGTTTTGTTCTTGATTTGGTTTCGTATGATCTGCAATAATGTGAGTATGATTTATGATATGAACTGCAGATGCTATTATGCTTCTTCATTTATTTTGTTTCAATATTTTTGGTATGCAGGAGGTATACACAATAAATACCTCAACAAATATTTGTCTTAACATACGTACTTACCTACTGCGTTACGTTTTATTATAAATTACATCACACTTCTGTCTATCTCAATGTTTTTGTTAGCTCGATTGGAGTATCTTGGTTTTTGTTCACCTGAATTTACTGTTTAAGTTCCGCATGCAGGACCACTCTGTTTTTTGTCCATGAAACATCTTCTCCAAGTTTTTTTGAACATCCAATTGGAGTTGGAGATTATATGGCTACAGGGTATTTACATTTACATTGCGTATGCACTGCATCCACAAAATGCTTGTTAAACTTTTAAAGTGCAGAGTTGCGTTATGTTATCTTATATAATTCTGTTATATTAAGTTGTTCGTTTCTCCATTGCCTTCTTCACCAAAAGGTTCTTTTGTTTTTCTCTCTGCCAGTTGTTGTTTAAGCCTAAATATTCACATCACACAAATTACAAAGCCGGTTTACTCACTTTTTCCATAACTATAATACAGCTAGGGTACCTATAATATGAACAAGAATTTAATTCACATTGCATAGGTAAGAGTACTACTGTAGGTACCTATAGATATTCTTTGTATGTATACATTACCTTACATAGATAGATATAGACACTCGACCTTCACACTCACACTTACAGCAACAGTTTTGGTTCTTCTTATAATAAAGCGAGAAATCCTCTCTATGCATTTGCAAACGTACTTTTGCAGTTGGCATGGCATGGCGCGAAGATGCATACAACCCTTTAGCAGATCTTTTTGTTGTGATCTGATCTGATATGGCATTTAACCTAAATTGCAATAATTTAGCCTTGCTAATACGAATAGAAGTGCATTTGAAGTTGCAAGAGCAAGAGCAAGGTAAAGGACACTCGCCATGAGTAATGTACTTAAATGGCTACATATATACTACAACAGAGTTTATTCATGAGATGATCGTTCCTAGGTACTTCTATCAGCACTGTACAGTATAGTATACAGATATAGCAAAGCTAGCATCTAACTTTAGAAACTACTCGGGGCATTATACTGATTATTGAATTTCCGCCTGAATGTCAAAGACAAATGAATACTGGACAGCAGACCAGGCCAGACCAGACCAGGACTCTAGTACAGAATAATGTGATTTTACAGTTGACCGTTACCTATGTATGTATGTAAATATGTACGTGTTATATTTGGTAAACATTCTATCAACATTACGTATATCAGATAGCAGAAAGTTTATTAGTGCAGTGCAACTGCTAACTGGACGGAAAGGTGCATAGCATTCACATGCGTCACATATAGAATGTACAGTGCACAATGCAAACTAAAATTGTTGTGACCAGGCTGTGCTCTTCCAATTAATTATACGAAAAATGCAGCTTATAACGCTGTACTGTACATACATACATAAAATGTGGACGTTAGAGTATATAGATTCATTTTAAACATAAAAATAAAAATTGTGTTAAAAAGGCTTAACAGTACTTATATGGAATGATAGTAGAACAAAAGAGTTGAGTTGAAACTGAAAGCAGAAAGATAAATCTATAAGTAATTGTATGTATATAGCTGCCAGAGAATATCTCTCTGGCATCTTTATTTAAAGCGTAGCGAGCGTAAGTACATGAATTATAAATGTGAAGGAATATTATTGAATTAAATATCTCATGGATAGGGAAGGTGAAGGGACAGCTAGACACGTACGTAGGAAACACCCGGAAAATGAACGGAAGGCAAGAGTGTTTATGCCGAAATGGGGAGCGAAAGAAAAAAATCCGAAAAAATGAATTTGATGAGACGTGAATATTAATTAGGTAGCTCTACGCGAGAATATGGGGACTGCCTGAATTGAACAGATCCTAGCGTAACACAAGCACAAGCACACACTAGGGCTTGAGTTGCTTTAGTATAACAGTAAGTATCCCACAATGAGTCCTTACCTTAACTACCTACGTTGAGACGTACATACGGAAATACTCGTTCTTGTTCAACTAGACATTTCTGTATACATATTATATAACCTGAGGTAAATTTACAATTCACAGATACATAGCTTCTGACTGGATTTAATATGTGGGAACCTAACCGTGAGTAGGTTTAGCTTAACATGTAAGTGTAAGACACAAAAGTACATGAACTGTATACTAATATGTTTTTAAGTGCACATGCACGTATGTAGTACGTAAAGAGTGTATTATTTCCTAGAATAATACGTAAGGCAGGATAGTAAGTACGTAATCGCAATGCATTTCCTTTAGGACGTTCGTTCGCCGCTCCGTCCGATGACCAGACAATGTTCACATTCTCAGGTGGACTTGTATTGCATACTTTATACATAGTGTACATAGTTTATTTGTAGCTGTGCACATATCTCTATTCATCTACCTAGTTACTTACTAGCAAAATGGATATAATATCGTTAAATAGCTGGAGAGGAAAAGCAACCGATATTTCCCATGCAGGACGGAAGAGCTTGATCGCACGTCCAGGCCAGTCCAGAGTCCACTCTAACCATCAAGTACCAAGCGCGAAAAACATGACATGTAAGATACACACATTTAGAGAGAGCAGGGAAGGGGGTCCACAACTGTACATAGCATAGGCTTACTAATAATTTTAGTAAAGGGAGGTCCATCTCCTAAAGAGAAACGGGACCTACCGGATGAGTATGAGTATGAGTCCAACGAGAAACGGGTTCCAGTGGAATTTCATCTAATTCCTCAACAACAAATTGAACATTCAGCTCAACTGGACTCTACATATCATACACACATCACACCACACTCTGTTTCTAGATTTCGATTTCCTACCCACCTACAGATATTCACTATGGACAGAGTTAGCCTTTTCTTCTCCGTCCACATCCACATAATCACATTAGTATCCTAGTACAGTACAGAAGAATACAGTATATCATCCACATCAAATCATCACCCCTCCCTCTGTACAATAAGTTCAATAAAATTTGACAATATTTATTAGCCTTCAGTCAGTCCAGTTGTTCCTTCATGTTAGAATTAGAATTAGAATCTACCGTGACAATCAAATTACACATTATCTAGTTAGAAACAGTAACATAATGGAACGAGAGCAATTTAATCGACATTTTTATAAAATTAGCTACAGTGTTTCTGTTGTTTAAACAGTTTTGTATACAATGTTTTTTAATTATAGTAACAGTAAGCATGAGCACAATAGTGAAAGTACAAATTCATCTGTAAATATAACACTAGCAATACACGTTATCCATATTGACTATGGGTGACACGATATTATGTGGAAAGTGCATTGATTGTGATGTGAACTGATCTTATCTAAAGTTGGAGTGAGGTTTAGCAAGCTATAACGTATACTTATGTGGGAGTAGGAACCTTAGTTACACAGAAATTGTACAAATATTCGGCCTGGCCTATCCTGTCGCTAAATTTTTAGGTAGACATGTATATGTATACACAGTGAAAAGTGTTTTGTGCATAGAAGCTAAGTATGTAACAGTAAACTGTTTTCAAGAAAAGGAAAAAGAAGGCCTGACTTCTGACTTGGCGTAACATTATCCGGAAAAAACAAACAACAAAAGCTGTAAATCCACAATTATTATTTTCTGCTCTTTTCCTCCACCTTATTATTACTGTTGTAGTAATGCTGTATACATAGTACGTGCATTTACATTACTATTATTGACTTATATCACGAAGGTGTAACGTAAGTGTAAACCCTTATGGTAAATAATAAACGTGTCTTTAAATACTTTACGCACCGAGACAAGTAAATACAGAGGGCATATTGTAGGTACATTACTATTTTATTATTTATAAACTGTTTCTACTTTTTATTACATTAACAAAGTAAATGGTACTCTTTAGATAGGATGTTACTCAATGAGGAATACAGGAATTGGGGGAATAGGCAACTAGTAAAGTAAGCCAAACCATAACGTGGAATGTAAGCGTACATGTAGAAAGATACAGTATGAAGAAGCCAGTTCAATGCAATGCATTGTGTTACATACTTAGCTAAAGGAAAGTTGCATACAGATACAGAGTGAGTCCAACTTTCCATTTCGTAGCTTTAAGTATTGCAGAGAAGGGAGACGGGGACATAGCGAAGCTCTGCGGTGTCTGCAAGACTTTTAATTCCCATTTCTCGTAGTGAAAGCAGAATACCCGGCTCTTTAGATTCCCGTCTCAGACGTTAGAGGGTTTCTTAGCCCGAACAGTCTAAGCTTCTCCTATAAAACATACTAAAATACTATAGGATCTCCTATAAGGACTTTAGCTTTAGGTTTATATGGATAAGTCCGGCATGCGCCTACCCGGGTAAAATGTCTCCATCGGACTAAATTCAAAATATCTTAGCTAACTTTTATTATCAAACACTTCTCAAACAATAACCTAACACAATGTCAATTTTAGACAAACACCTCAATTCCTAAACATGTGATAACACAAAGCAATCAATTAACTTAATCCTACACACATCCAACCGCAACCATACCGGCAGCATAAATAAAACAGAGTTTAATGTCCACAATATAAATATAGCTTCCTAATTCCATTCTCCTGTCCTGTCCTCAACAGTATTGCAACTGAATACTCCAAAAGTCTGAACTTATTTCTTAACAATGAATTTATTAGCTTTTTTCTTTATTACTTTGTAATTTTTATATTTAAATCATGCTGTTTTCCAACAAATATTCCATTTTCAACGTGTATGCTACATATTTTCGAAAGATTTTGATCCAAATAGAGATTTACAAGAAATACTCAATTGCCAAAATATATACATAAATTATAGCAAGAATTCTAAATAATCAAAATGTAGAGTCTATTAATAGATACCTGAGATACATTTCTGTACAACAATTGCTCCGAGAAATACACAAGTGTGATATAAAGGTTCCTAGCAAATCTTCGTGAATTATAATAGTACCTAGTAAGATTATTTAGATGTAAGTTATCTATAGTTAGTGTTAGTATTCTAAGATAACATTCCTATACATACAACTACATTCACATCTCCGGCTGTATTACTTATTAACTTATTACTTCCTTAATTAACCTAGGCAATAAATAATACTCATCTACTCAAAAACGTTAAAACATCAATTAACTTACTAATTATGTATAATTCCAAAAGTGCCTCTCTCTAAATGACAACTGAGCTCTACTACATGTAGGTAATTTTTATTATTTTCATTTTTCCTTGTTTTTCAATTTAGTTTGCATTGCTTTTGTATATATTTATTTGTTTGTAGTCTAGCTGTCTTTTTGTGCAAGAAAGTATTTAGGATTTATTATATAAGCAATTCCCTAGCTTATGTAATGATTAGATTTCCTTGTCGGCTTTTTGTCTCTGTTGCTCTTCTGCTCATCCACTAATGGCTAATCGGTCTTTTAAAACTTATCTGATCTCATGAATTCTGTCTCTTGTGTCTGATCTCATGTAGCAGTCGACCAGGAATGCATTTCATCTCAATGAACGCACTCTTCAAGAATGCTGGAACACTCTTCAACGCGTCAGTTGCATGGTTAGCCGTTCTTTCGAAACCTTTCTCTAAATGTCCGTCTCGTTTTGTCTTGTGCTAACTATATTCAACTAAATACAAATAAGTACACGTTATGTACTGTTGTAATCGGTATATAAAACTATATGCATATAATGATATGAATGGTATTTAGAATTTAGAACACTTGGTATAAGTATATGAACTATTTCATTAGAAACGAGAACATATGCTCATAGTTTCTGTCTGGGTGTAAATACTACATAAACTGCCTCCTCATATTATCTAGTTTAGTTACATGCTCTAACGTAGTCGTTTAAATAACCTGTCCAAATGGCTAAATCCAATTTTCCTTATCCATCAGAACTTCCTTGTATCTTGTATCCCCTTTCATCACATGTCAGATATAATTTTTGGAACTTGCATTACTCTCTTATATAAGGTAAACATATCTATGTTTAAATAGCTGTAGATATATAGAACAAGTAAAAATGCATAAAAAGCAAGTTTTTTCTGTACTATTCTTTCCCTATCAGTACTTACATATAAAAATTTATGATCTTTCAAAGGTAACACATACGAATCATGCTAATTTTTTAATAAATAATTTTTTGTATAAGTAGTAGTTAGTGATTGCTCTGAAATAGAAAGGTGAGAAAACAGTAGTTAGATTTTGATAGCACCGTTCCAGTTAACACTACTACAGTACACTGCACTACGATAATGAATAATGAATTATTAGTTTGCTTTGAATAATATCCTGGAAGATTTTCTATCTTGGCTTGGTAAGGAAAATGAAGGTACTCCATACATACAACAACAGCTCAAAGTTTTTTCCTCTCACTCGGTTTGAGTTTGTGTACAATATAATTAACTTAACCAACAGACATTTATGCTCTTGGATTTCACAGGGAAAGTGAATTTAGATCCAATTTAGTACCGTTATAGTTAGCTTGGCTATGATTAATGTTCTAGCCTCCTTTCCTATCCACATACTCATCCCTCTTTCAGAATTTAATCCATTAGAAACCTATCCAGATTCCATTACTGTCGACGATTATTATTGATAATAAATGAGTGGTAGTTGGAAGTGGCCTGGCCTGGTCTGGCTTGGTTTGGCTGCGGTGTGGTGTCTTGAGTTCTAGATTAATCACATAAGTTAATCCTTACATGTGTAATGCTCTCTTTTATCGTGGCCTAGATCAAGGTTACTATGCACTCCTTCAATATTGCTACTACTTACATATGGATTTGTGATTATGAATAATGCATAATTCATTACTCATTACTTTACTTTATGTAAGTATCATCCCATGCCATGCCATGCCAGGCCAAGCATCGTAATTGTAATATCTAGGTACAAACTATTCCATACTTAAATATAATCTACCTTACTTTATAAAAGATCAAAGTACATGTAAAAATTGGAGCATTGTACATACATAAATAGTTTAAGTACTGTTATTAATAAAAGTAAAGTCAGGTGAGTAAGTGAGTAGACTGCTACCGCCGAGTTGAGCATCTTGAGATAAGTAAACTTTGGGGGCCCTCCCGTAGCCAACTACTAAAGAGTGCCTTAAAGCACTACTCCGATTAATCTGTGTAGTGTAGTGTACTACAAGAAGGAACCCTTTTCTCTTTCTTAATATTTATTTTTTGTTGTGTCCTACACAGTTTAACAGATAACTATCTAAGTATCTACTATCTCCCCGCTTGGGCACATTACATAGCTAACATGCATTACTACAGGTAAATTTAATACCAACAGGCCAGCTATTAGGTGTACACATTACGTGCGTATAATATTTTAATGTATACTTTAAACTAAGCCTGCTTTTATCAAAACTCTTTCGTTTCGTCTTAAATCCCACTCTGTGAAGGAGTAAAGCATACCGAATCTCACTGTGTCTGTGGATAACAAAAAAGCCAGCTTCTTCATAAAATAGACATTGATTTATTGAGTTTTCTCAACCGTAGCCAATTCCAAGGCAAATTACATATTAACGTTTACTAACTAACTGCCATTCTTTTCCGTACTCCTTATATGTAAACATATAAAATGACGACTTTTATATGGAGCACTTTTATAAACATTTACAATTGAATATACCTAAGACTGGATATAGGTAAATAACAGATAATATTTATTATATTAACGAGGACAACTACTTAATCTATAGTATATACAAGATATTCTATTATATCATTAAATCTTATATATAAAAAATTCATCATCTTATTCATACATAAAGATTGAATATGAAAAATATATTCTAATATAATCTGCTATATTTATAGCCTGTTGTATACCAAGTAACCCAATTCCTTACAATATCCACATTCACACATATGAAATGTAAATAGTGACCTATCTGTATTGTATAGTAAATAGTTAGCAACGGTTAAGAAAATTAAATTTGAATCAAATCAATTGACCACGATCCCACTGTTTGTTTTAGATTTACTTAGGTAGCTAATCTGATGGTTAGAAGCAGATTGTGTTTAATTTTTTGCTTCAAGTAGGTACATTTAGGAACTAACTAGCCATAGAGAGTTCAACAGTTTATTGCATGTAGACTCATTTCAATTTTCAATGGGGATCAGCTTTCCATTCCAGTCAAGTCATTTTTTCCTAGGTATATCAATTTTATGGTTTGAGTTGACTTAGCTTGGGCTGTAGCTGTAGTTACTATTTAGTTTATTCTGGTAGATGTACTGTTCAATTTACTTATACATACAAGTCAAGTGAAGTCTGCTCTCATTTGATAAGAAAAATAGATCATGATGCATTCAGTCTGACTGGTCTAGACATAACAAACCGAATAGAGCTGCATTAGGTACTACTAATCGCCAAGTAAGCATATCATATCACAACAACCAATCATATTATTGCATCAAACTGCATTGTACACTGAATGAATGTACACCAAAATAAATGTGTTGCAACATGCAATTTTTAATGTGTTGGATACTCTACATGCAAATACAGATAGAATGTAAAACGTCAGGTCAGGATTATATCCGTCGACATGACAGACAATGCACAAACACTGTTACATGATACTTACATTGTAAAGATGCAAGTGCATCAGTACTTGAAATTTTATTGTAATGTAATATGCAATACTAAGTATTTGTGTGTCTGTGGATGGGAAATAAAATATAGCTGAGTTGGCGGGTTAAGTTATGCTAGCTAATGTCTAGTTATTTCTCTCATGCCTTACCATACCAGTTCCATGTACAATTATATGCAGACAGATAGACTCAGCTTCCCAAGGTGTTTGTATTTTGTTTGTCTTACAAAGAAATTCTATGAAAGCAGATACAGATTAAATATCTGTAGATTATAGAGTAGTTAGCTAATTTAGCAGACCAGTTTATTTTCTACTTTGTGTTTACTGTGGTGTATTGTATTTATATAGTATTCTTTTACGTATGCTCATTTATATTACATAAGTCTTGTATTGTATGAATATTCATTATTTATAATAGTAGGACATAACAGAACAGTCAGGATATTAAATAACATTTGTTCATCACGTCAGTTAAGTTGACAAATGCGCATTGCTGTTCTGTTAGTGCTTACTTAAGTAAACCTAAAACACATTTGAAATGTCTGCAAATAAATGGCAGGCTATTCACAGTACTAACACTAACATTACACTTCTGTTACTAGTAGCTTGTATGCATTCATGCCAGATTTTTTCTTTTTTTCTCACAAGTGCAACTGCAAGTGCAACTCGACTCAATTGAAATTGGCCATTAATGAAAGCAGAGTCGTAATTTCATTTTTATTCGTTTATGTAGTTACACTAGCTGTTCTTCGAAAATGTAAATATTTTTGTTATCCCTATCGTAAAATAATGTCGAGGCGAGTGGAAACACAAAGAGTTAATGGTTTGGTAAGGGCGTTGGGATTGTAACTTGTAACAGCTAATTTACGTTGCACATGTTACAAATATTATATAGGTGTACCTAGAACTGTGGATATTTAAATACATAGTATACCTAGTTCTAAAATAACAAAGATATGTTTGAGGTAGGTTGGTTGTACATTGATATGTAGGTAGTAGGTAGCTATAATTATACATATAGTTCCCTATAGGATATTAGTTTACCATTAAACAGCCTGAAACTTGTTGATGATTCTATAATAGAAGATAGAGTGTGAAGTAGAGAGATAGTGATAGAATATGCATGTGCATGATGATGACAATGCAGGAACTCTATTCTAGAGATAACCTTTATTTTCTCAAGGTGTTCTTCTTTGGTCTGCCCGAAGACAGACACTAAAATACACTTATATCAGCGTCTCCTTAATTTGTCTTCCTATTTCGCCACAAAATTTATGTACTTGCTGAAATTGATACATTAATTATTGGATTCGATTCTGGTCCCAGTTCTTTACCTAAGAATTGCAATGATTTTTCACAAACTAACTTTAGACTGTAAGTTGCTACAATGATACATTTCAAACCAAAAAAAATATTCAATAGACCTGCAAAAATTGTTTATCTTGTTTAATTTTTTGACTTCATGTTAACCTGAATGGTATCGAAAGGGATTAATGGACAATTAATATCTATTTATCTACAACAATATTTTATTTTGTGAATAATAGAATATTTTGCATAAAATGCTTACAGTAGGTACTAATTTAACTTTTGACAAGTGCATTTAAGCAGTTTACATGTTAAATGGCTTTAAATAAACAGTGTTATTGGGTTCTGGTTACTGATACACGGAAATAGAATTTGTTTTCTTGTGTATAATTTATTTTCTTACTATTATTGTTTGCAAAGCGAAAGACAGTACATGTGCATTAGGCTGCATTCGATAAGGCGTAATTTAGCATGTGAACAAAATGCATAGACAGGTGGAGTGGAATGGAACTGAGTATGAATTTATATTCCTGCAGTGTAGAATGTATCACTAACGTAAGCTGAGATACTGTGCTACATGCATATTAGTGCAACAGCAAATACACACACTCCAGTATAAGACTTGATGATGTGCTCTTCTGTTTGAGTTTGCAAATACTAAACAAAGCAAAATCTATCTGTACATACATTATTTAAGCATAGAGTAGAGTTGTAAGTTGTAATGCACTAACGTCAGTAAGTGTGCGCGAATTATATTGCACGCTATGGCTTCAAGGAAATTCAAGGCAGGCGGGCATTTGGCCTTAAACATTTATAAGAGGTGCTAACTGCTACGTGCAATTTAAACTTAATATACATACTTACTAAGCTGGATTGGGTTGGATTTGGATTGAATAGATTACTGTAGTCTTCTTGCGTAGTAACTATCTGTAAACTAAATATACCAAAAACATACACACGTGTCATATGCCAAAGTACAACTAGCTTAGCCTAAGGAAGGATAAGCGTTATATTATATAAGTACTACAGATAAGCTCAAAATGTATTTACTGTACTACTGA
Organism: Tomocerus mixtus; assembly: GCA_034694165.1. Classification (NCBI taxonomy): domain Eukaryota; kingdom Metazoa; phylum Arthropoda; class Collembola; order Entomobryomorpha; family Tomoceridae; genus Tomocerus; species Tomocerus mixtus. The sequence continues at coordinate 7,903 of JAQFYC010001709.1, read as the reverse complement.
CACAAACACAGATGCATTTGTATAAGAAGGCTTAAATCAAATGAGGAAAACGGCTTTCTGGTTGAGTTGTAGGATGTATTGGGCAAGTAGTGAAGTAAAGATAGAAGATGTTGGTTATAAATACAAAATGTTAATATGTATATATGCTACGATTAGGGCAACAGATACTTAAAAATACTCGTGGATGCGGCTATAGATAAACGTAGGTATTTGTGCAAATCTGTATTAGTGTTAGTAAGTAGTGTGTAGTTACATTATATCACTATCTTTGTCCCAATGTGCATAATGCTGTAGCGTAAACGCAACAACTCGTGTAAGTTATAGCGATGAGAAGTAAGGCGAATTGGCTTCTTGTCAAGGCCTTCATTATCTGGTGCATTTTGCAAAGATATATTGTACATACACGCTTACAGATACTACATGCTCGTTAGCTTCAGCGAAATTGCTTGTGTAGTTACATACTATACAGATATTTGTACATGCACCCTTTTCAGAGTATCAATAGATATACAATTCAGTACACAAACACAAATACATAGAACAGGTCAGGCCAGGCCATGCCAAGCCAAGCCATGCCAGGCTGAAAGGGAAGAAAGATATGCAATGCATTACCACGCAGGCATAGTGTATCCATTCTAAACCAATCCACCTTAACTTTATATATCTATACATGAATACGTATGTAGCTACATACATTACAAGTATCTTTATATATATCTTTTGGAAATACATGCATTTTCTTGACAAAGCAATGCCGTGCAGTGTAAATGTTGTATATAGAGTAGGATTTGTTTAGATCCAAATCCAACGAAAGAGAAGAAGAGGGAAGGATGGATGAATGCATTGCACATTTATAAGTGGCAAGGTCTGTCACTATTTATGTAATAATACTGTTCCTTTCCTACATAATGTATGTATGTTAAATATTCTAAGCTACTGATACATACATACTGTGTGTGTATGTATTTGCGTACTATCTGTATAAGAGAATTTAGTTAGCTTACCTAAGTTAAGTTAAGTTGAGCTAATTTGATATAATGTTCCAGTGGTCTGTTGTGGTGCTGGTGTTAGTTGTGGTAGGATAGTTGTAATTTAACTGAAACTCCGATCTAACCAACAAAACTCATTGCATTTATATACATTGCATTTGTATTGCAATGTGCGAACATAGCATTTTACCACTAACGTAAGTTACATGCACAAGTTTGTGTTGTGTTGCACAGAGATTATCATTTTATTGTATAAGTTAGCCATTAGCACTACCACAATACAATAGCAGTGATAGTGCAGTGGTAAATTGAACATAACATGGTATTATATTATTTGCACCATTACCATTTGCTGGGCGCTAAGGCCTAATGCTTGTTTGCCTATGTATATGTATATCCCACATTGGCTCGCATTCGACACATTTCTGAAAGATAAGACAAGTGAACGAAAAGTTAAGTTGAGAGTGAATTGAAATTTGCATTCGTGCTCATTTTTCTATGCAGTTGAATTGAATCGAGCATTATCTTTAGTTTATTATTACATTCAATTCATATCACGTAGTATTTTGGTGCAAATTATATACTACTGTGGCTCAGCACGAGCCGTGTGGTGTTTTCAGTTTGTCAGTGTCAGTTTATGTAATATTATCTATATTACTCTGCTGCAAGTACAAATCCAAATGTATATCTATACAATATGCTTTAAATAATACAGTAGTGCCATAAATATTTGTGATCTACCTGACATGGCATACCTTGTGTATGCAGTAAAGTAGAAATGCATTGTGCTGTGGTGTAATGTAATGTAATTCAGCTTACGATTATTATTGTGGATTTATTTACAATAGTGATATCATAATAATAGTTTCTATGCTCACAATCAATTGGTGGGCTAGTCCTGTTGATCGGAGAGCACCAGGTTCGTCCCTTCCCTTGTTTCTACTTATAGTATTTACTTTTACTACTTAAATGCATGTTAAAGTTGAGCTGAAATCACATGCTTGACAATATTACATATTTGGGTTACCTATATGGTAAGATGTACGTACTACTATGATTATTGCTTACATACTCTCCTCACATTTAATTTATTGACATTGGGAAGTATAGCCATGTATGTAAAGTGAAGCTTAAGCTAAACTTTATCATAGTATTTTTGTTTCCGCGTAATGTCATAATGTATGGGTTAGTTACAAATAATGTGTAGGTATCTGTAATCTGTACTACTAATGGTTCGTAATATTTAGTTGGAGAATTGCATTCAGGATATACCATCACATCACGTACAATTAGCAATATTGTATAAGAGTACAAATTTCAGGAGTACCTACTATAATCACATACTCATACAAACCAAATCAAACGAAACCACTTGCTCCTTCCTTTTTAAGTACTAACTATACAGTACAGTACAGCTACAGCAATTTAAGCATATTTACTTTAACTGTTTAACTATAGAAATTTATTTGGCAAAGAGTGCAGCAAGTCGAGTGGTTTGGTTTGGTTTTGGTTAGCTGGAGAGTAAAGTTAAGTCGAGTCGTGCTTGTTATTATTTTTGAATGCAATTCCTAACTACGTATTGCCAGGCCAGGGCAGGCCACTTGTCGGAACTGACTCTTGTCTTTTTTAACACACGGATGGATAGTTTCATTTGCTCTTGTTGCAATTGTTAAACTCGTGTGTTTATTTCAGAGCACAATTGCATTCAATAGCCTGTCACATGTAATAACTCTTGCTGCCGGTGACATTATTCTACATTGTGTTGCATTGGATTGGATTCTGCTCCAGTTTTTCAAGTGGAATACAATTGCATTGGATAAATGGATAAAATAAAGATTAGCTATAACATAAACACTTTTTATTGCAATGTTGCAAATTTCAGTTTCTAATTTCAACTGCTACTATACCTATACACACATTACAATTACAATACAGTTTTAGTACAGTTTATCTCTATCACATTAGTGACAGTGACGTTTAGCTGTACTTGTGGTGTGATGTGGGATTTGGATTCAACACTCGAATATAAAGATCATAAAAACTTTGATAGTTTTCCTCATGCTACTTATTTAAATGTATGTGTCGTATTAAGTTGAGCATCCGCATTAACATCACATCAGCAGTGCTGTGCATGCATAAGATTAGTTATTGCAATTTTGCAATCTGCTATTTCTTGTTCGTGTTCGATCTTACCTACATTCAAGATAATGTGTAATGTCAAGTAATCAACTTAGTTATATCAATATCAAGTATCAAGTTTACAAAAGTTGGTGTAGACACAACTAAGACGTTTTATTACTTATATAAATATATACAATGTTTGTCAGTGGATGCTGTAATTCTTCTTATACGGTTGGATTGACTTGCCAATGCCATTCGCCTTGACTTTACATTTAATGTTATGTGATGTGATGGACGGTCTGCAGAAATTGCAAATGTGCACTTTAAAAATTAGTTGTCACAGCATTAGATTACATAGTTTACTATACCTACTACCTTACTGCAATCGAGACAAGACGAGAACAGGGTAGACCACAATATCTGTATTCACCTAACCACGACCACAACTACAAAGATTAGAGAAACTTAACTTATGGTGAGTGTGAGAAGAACATTTGTTATATTTGTGTGAGTGTGCATGTGAGAAGCTTCATAAGATATGAATGCATACAATATACTATAGGCCCCATACGCTACACAATACGTAAATGTTTCACTTGTGTACAACTTGACGACATAGTTTAACTATAAACTACAGTCTCAACAAAAACAACATCAAGGCAAGGGTGTCTTGGTTTGGTTTGGATTTTGGATTGCATTGGCTTCATCAAATGGAATGGCTTCTTCCATTTCAATGTGGAAGAGATCAGTTTACTTTGCTAATGTTGAAGTCACTAGATCAGATCAGCATCAGGATGCCATTGCATGCATGTTCAGTTGACTTTATGTTGTAACACCACGCTAGTGCAATATAAATACATGCATACGTTATATAAGGCACAGATAAGGCTAAGAAACATATATAAGAGCCACAAACAAGAACAGAACATCTCAACTGCCTTGTCGTTGTCTTATACACTGCATGTTTAGTACCTAATTCTAATGAACTGTGATGTGATACTGGCTTGCTCTATGTTGTACATCTTGGTAGTTATTCTTTAAGGAAGAGATACAAGCATTACAGTTACAGCACAACTTTTTATCCTTCACCTAATTTGAAGATATTTAAACATCGAAATTGTTTTTAAGTGAAGTTAACTACATACTTCAACATTGATGTTGTGATGTGGTTTATTAGCCCTTTTGGTACTGTAGTATAATAGTGTGTACATACTTTTACATAGGTATTTATTTTTCTTAATCGCAAGGAATCCTTGTTTATTGGAAATACTTGTGGAAATATTCACTTGGCTTGGTTTCTGCTGGGTTCGTCGGTCAGGCCAGGGCCAGAGCTCTCCAGTCCACTCCAGTAGCATAATTCTCATGTTGCAATACTAAGTAGGAAACAAACTTTGTTTGCTGGACTGCACTTCTATAGTTGTAGTATAGTGCATTTTTTATAGTGACACGCTCCTTCAAATTGTTACGTTGTGGATGGGAATCTATTAACTTCTATTGCACATCGTATCGCACGGTATTCTTATGTCAGTTTATTTGAATTGCAAACCTAAAGAAGTTAGTTCTTGTAAACAGGTGTTTCGCCTTACCTTGAGTTGAGTTGAGTTATCGTATATCGTATCATCAACGCAACGCTGGAATAAATGCACTTCTGAATCTGCATATGATAAATGGTGAGAACTTATTGTTTCCCTTTTCAAAACTGATATTAAGTATGCATCTACAGTAAGCATCTGGGTACTAGTATTGCTAAGAGTTTTCCTCTCGGCGTATTTTATTACTTGTGTGTGAATATGATTCGCAGGTTTCTTACAGACGAAACGAATACGTCACTGAACTATTGACTGCTGCCTTGGTGCTGCATCATAGTTACATAAGTAATCCAAGAATATGATTGTATGCAGCAGGGAAATTTTTTATTTGAACTAAAAACGTGTACTGCTACTACTAATACATGTATAAAGATTCAGCAAATTTATTTAGATCATCTTCCAGAGGATAGCACTAGCATTAGGTTTGGAGATTTATACTTTACATAGTTTATCTTCATTGTTTTTAGAGGACAATGGAAGTACTCCACAAAATTCTCCCTCTTTTGAGTGAAACTAACAAACTTCGTTGGCTCTTCCGGTCTTTTTGGGAATGTTGACTCATTTTATTTATCGCAGAATTTCATGTCGAGTTCTTTTGTATTTTTAACACAATTATTGTCCGCAAACTACTGAAATACACAGAGATGAAATTTGCATAATAAGTAGAAGTTCCTTCAGTGACTGTGATTTTGGAAAACATACATAACAAATCTTCTGAAAGAACAATAAGACATTAAAGGAAGCCAAGCGGGAGAAAATACCGCAGCAAATGTAACTGTACTGTAGTACTCTATACTGAACTTAGTCATTTCAGTTCAGTTGATTCTTTTGCATTTTAAATTATTCTCGATGCCCTACTACTGTAGTATGGGTATGTATTTTAGTTTTCTTTGTGATGTTATGCAATGTTATGTTTCTCATTGAGAAGGAAGGATATTTCTTGGTTATATCGTCGTAATAGTAATGAATAGTGTTGTAGGTGAGCCCTTTTGGCTGAAAGAGTAATTTGGAAGATATAGGGCTTTGGCAATGCCGGCTACTAAACTTGAAACTCATAATTCCTGACTCCTTTGAATGCAATTTGCATAATTTTTCACTCACGGCTGCCAACCGACTACCGAATCATCGTTTTTTCCAAAGAGAAATGTTCTCTCTTTCTTCCCCTACTCACTTTCCAGTTATAATACAGATATTATACATACCTTTTTGCTTCCTTACCCTTTTTAACGCTTTTATGTCCCATATAAATAGTAGTAGCAAATATCTAGTACAGTGTACAGTGTTATATCCTTTGACTTTAGGTTTTCTACGTTTTTGTACTTATACTCTTCCGTTTCATTCCAAGAGTGTTTATATCCCATATATTCATATGTGTATATGCAAATATACGAGTATAATGGTAGTTGCTTTCTCCACATCTAGAATTTGTTCATCCGGTGACTTTTGCATTGTATAATTCTGCTATAGCAGATTTCCCGCTACTTCCAGACGGGCTTTTCCGGTCTCCGCCTATGAAAATTGGATTTTTACAGCAGCTAGCATATCTTACTTCCTATTGCAGAGGAGGAAAGTTATATGAAGCACTAATCCGTCCCACATCAATATAGTAGGGTCGTAGTGAACTGTAATTTGGAAAAATTTAGTAATAGATTCTGTGAATAGCTTTTGACTCGCGTTTATTAGTAATACAATAATGCAGAACTATAGAAAGTAGAAAGGAGTTTAGTTGTGTATGTACAATGCTAGTATAAGGCTGTTGATCTACTTGGCTAATGTTCATTAAAAACTGCGTCTTTTTTTAAACCTTAGGCCATATGAATGTACACTGTTACTTATCTTGTTCTTCTTAGTATGTGTTTGTCTACGTAAATGTAAAAATCTTGAATGTTCCGTTCATTTCACTACTAAGTACATTACATATACATGCAAATATTACACGTGGGATCCCGTGTACTTCCTTGACTTTATTTTGGTGCTAATTTTATCTATGACCTTCTCGATCTCTCTCTAGCTATTTCTTATATAGCTTGTAATGTCGTAATACGTCTTAACGTCTTAAGCTTGTGTTAGGTAATAATATTTACTCCTGCTGCTGGCATACTGTTTCCTACATATATCTGTAGTATGCAATTAGAAAAAAGTTAAGCTTCCCTTTAGCGTTTACTGTTACGCAGCATGCATAAGTCAAAGAGAGGAGATAATTATATAGTACTATGCAAGTAAAAGTAGTAGTTGGGAAAAAATTCTAGGTATACATACAGATCTTAAATGTTGTCATTTCTAATAATATAGAAGTGTGCAAAGTGTAAGGTAGCATTATGGATTGGCAAAGTTCTTGCTAACTGATTGAGTATTTAGCTTGAGGCTAGCTTACACGACCAGGACCAGGACCAGGCAAAACAAATGTATAAATGAATGAGTCAGCTCAGTGATTGTGAGCTAGATTCTTTCTTTTATTCGGTAGCTCTAGCTTCGTACGTGTTTTGGTTTGTATCGTGAGTTTTATGAAAGTTTTCTTGTCAAATGTCACACTGTCTAATACTTTTTATAACTATATTCCATGTAAGGCTAACCTATCGTGTATTGTATTTAATTACTGTCAGCACGGCTAATCAACTTAATCCACCTTTTTTCGGTATTACACTCGCATAACTGTATTTTATTGAACTTGGGCAATTTGCTGCCTTAGGGTGTATTATATTTTATATAATGCATATAGTTCTTTGAATTCTAGAATTTCTTTGTTTCGCTCCCTGGTAAGGTGTATCAGATAAATTTTCGTAGCTAAACCTGAGTTTTCTTGATGTAATCGATAAAGTTAGCTTTTATTTCTTGAACTAATGCAGGTAGCTCATAGAAATACGTTTTTACTGTTTAGCTTTTCCCTACACGAGTAAATAATATGTAATTCTAGATCAGTAGGTAGGTGCCTACGTAAATGAAAATAGTTGTTCTCTTAGTGTGTCCATGTCCCGTCAAGTTTATGTTCTGAGATTATTGCACCTAGAATTCAGAATATTTGTTGATATAGCAGACGATTTCATATGTGATTAGGATGGTCGATTACTTTACCTTTCTTTTCCTTGTACAGTATGAATAATATGTATGTAGTATGTAAGTACATGGACTCCCTTAGGCAGAAACTATTGTATAAACTTTACCTTTTTAATGTTTAGTATACTAATCGTAAGTAATACAATAGTC
>JAQFYC010001708.1:0-31439 GCA_034694165.1 Tomocerus mixtus | reverse complement strand
ATTATGTATAACTTTGACGTTTCTAGCATTTTTAGCATATAGACTATAAAATACTTTTTGCTGATTCTACCTAATGATAGGAAAACAAACTTTTTGAATGTTGCCATAGAAGCCCTAAATTTTAATTTTTCCATTTCATAATGTTTATAAGGTTATTTAGTACTCAAATATGCAAAATTGCCCTCACTCGGGCAGATTAGGATTGCTTGGCAGTTTTAACATTTTATTTAAACTTTAAAGCTGGCGGAAACCCATTAGAAGTTTGAACAATTAATTTTGGCCCTCATATCTTCTAGACAATTCTATGAAATTTTTTTTAAAAACTTTGAAACATATCGGTCTATAATTGTAGGTTGGATGCCCCCCAGAATTAATTTCCCAGTCTCGCATTGCCCATATCAAGACCACCTTAATGGTACATGTACATCGAAACAAACATGTATGCCTCATTTCATTACGAAATTATTTGATTTTAAATGGAAATTCACATGTGCCAAATAGATATGCAATCACTAGAAAGCTTTTAGGAAAATATTAAGATTAATTTCGGTGTTACAGATGAGGTTTTAAACTACTTACCTATTGGTCAATAGCATGATGAAATATTAGAGAGAAATTGTAATATGTAAATGAAATTATAATAAAATAGTGATAATTTTTCTGTTTAAGTGCTACGAAAGAGAAAATCTACATAAGTAAGTCATAACAGTAGATTACTCACAATTCTGTAAAAAAACTCCTTAAAATCTGAATTAGCAATAAGGTAATAAGTACAATTTTATGTGAATAGTCATCTAACTATTAACGATAACTTTCATGTACTTATTTTTCAGAAGATTATTCCTTAGGAGTGTACATTTGTAAGACCATTTTGAAATAAACATTTGTAGGCTGTTTTCATACAAAACTTAACAGTACTGCATATTAGACTGAATGCGCACACTTACCGTAAGATATGCATAATTAATTCGCAAGACTGGGTTTAATTGAAAGGAAGTACATATTTACTGCTGCATATCTTCGACGTTAAATTAAATTATACATGTTTCTATTAGTTTTTTCTTTAATATAGCAACATAGGTAGAGAATTGCATTTTTATTAATAATGAATGAGCATAAAATGCCAATTAACTGTATATTATGCGACAGTTAATATACCTACAACGTGCATAAATATGCAATAATATTATGTTAGGTAACCTCAAACTCCCCGAAGTAACACAGTATTTAAAATAGGAAAGGTAGTGAACTATAATAGTGTACCTATAGTAGTACCTAATATTTAACTACTAAGGGATGCAGATGTTATACAATATAATAAGCAGTAGATGTAGGTACCTATTACTACTTCGTTCGTTTAGTTACATAACGTATACTGTATACCAATATGTATACCTAAGTCTTCACATTTTATTATGTTATGTCTTGATTGGTCTTGACTTATTCATTGGGAAATAATGTGGTTTGGTTTATGCGAGTATCTCAGCAGGATGGTAAACAAGTTCTTGACACTTTGACAATGTTATGTTAGGAACTCTTCTGGGTGGGTTACCGTGATCCCTGTCGTGCTAAAAAGAACATTTGCATTATTTCACGCTGTAAATCTATCTCATGAGGACATAAAGAAAAATAGCGTCTCTCCTCTGCAACTTTTTCGTTTGGATCTTTTTTCTGTGTGAATTATAAGGAAAATGTTGATTATACAACTACCATTATTGTTGGTTGTTGCAGTTGCAAGTAGACCAGGCCTGTTTGAAAAGGTTTTAAAAGTAAATATCAAGAATAAATACAAGTTCTGCAGTTCCTAGTTGTGGCAATTGTATAATATAAATAAACACTATACGTAATTCTAAGGCAATTATATTTGACATAAAAATTCCCAATAGCTTTTACAGTAGTGTTGTAGTATTACTTAGCAGTAGCTCCGGAAGCATTTATGGAATTGCCGAGTAGCTCACCAACAAACGTTTAGCACCAAACGAAATTGATTCCAATAAAAATCAATGGTAAATGGGTGTTGAAATCCACAAAGGCTTTCTAATGCTATTTCCGCATTGCTTTACTTAACTGTAGGGACAATTATAAAATAACTAAGAATTCTTCATACTAATTATATGTTAGGAGTATTTCAGGATATTATTTTATAATAGACTTGCTGTTTTGTAGAGAAAGCGTTTCAAGATTTTGGTAACAAAAATGTTATTTCCTTCCCGTCAAATATTATTTTTGTGAAGCAAATTAATTCTTCACAATATTTATACCTTACGTGAAGTGGAGATACAAGTTTTGCATATATATTAACAATTCGGAATTCGGTCATTTTGGAATGAAATTTGTAGCAATACAATTATACAGCAATACAATAGTTTGCATTTATTTTTAATAATTTTGTATTACTAAACGATAATAATTCAAATATGAATTTATATATATTGAAATCCGTTTTACTAAATACTATAAAAATGGTTATCGAAATTACCAACTGGTCAATTATAAAAGCAAATTTAAAAAAATATTTTAATTAAATATCTCAGCTTCATATAATACTTACTTTTTATATTATTCTCTGTGTGCAAAAAATATGCACCCCATATTAGGCAAACTTAATGAAATGAAATCTTCAACTAAACATCAAATGCCAAGGATGAAGGATAACCCGAGATAAAATTGTATGCACATGCAGTATCTTATACTTATATGCATGTAAATAGTATTTCAGTCCACTTATCATGATATTGCATAACGCATAAATATTGTTTTACTATATTTATAGATGATATATATGTGTAGGTGCCTGCCTATGCAGTACCAATAACTTGTTTTCCTAATTTATATTATGCTTAATAGCCACAGGCTACAACAACTACTACTGGTTAAAAAAATCCCAAGCCCCAAATAATCTGCAATTTTTAATTACATGAATAAGAAATTAAATATAAATACTATAATATGCAATATGGTAATTCTACATCAGAATTGGGTTTACCAAGCTACTGGAATACATTTAAATACAATACAAACAGTAGTTTTATTTGATTCAAAATAACTCATTTGATGTCTTTAGTCAAAAGAAATTTGAACTATTGTACGATACTTAAGTCACTTTGTCTAGGAATTACAGATCCACATAATGCATTTGCATGTTCATATAATTAGGTTTGTAAGGTCTTGTGTGTTTACATAGAACTCTAATCCTTGATTGAAAATTGTTAAAAGCCGACTGTCCTGGAAACTAGTCAAGTGTCTGGCGGTATGTATTTATATATATTAGTACTACTTCTCGTGGGAAATGATTTGATTCTCATGTATTACTTACTTAAAAACTACAACTGTTAATGACATCAATGGGATACCGAATATATAACACTTTATGCCTTTATCTAATTAATCTAATGTGTGGCATGACATGACCTATGTATTGAAGTTGTCTTATGATAGGTTCGCCGCAGCGGTAGCCGGTAACTAGAGCAAAATAAAATAAAGCTCATTTGTTACATATAAAAGTTTGAGACACATTTAATTATAGGATTGAATTGCATCACATACTACGCTAAAATAGTTGACACATGAGGAATAATACAATTTACCCCTCAATTAGCCCAAAACACAGGTGTTATTTTAATTTTTAGTGCATTTATAACAGTTACCCTATTTGACGACTTGGGCTTTGTAACAAAACAACATATTTTCCGCAGTTAGCGTGGAGTGAATTCGTTAACAACAAGGTGTAAGAATTACTGAAAACATTAAGAGGCTCTCAAACTAACCTATCAAATTAGAATTACAGCTGGCGAATTATGTAGTGCAAAAGCAACGTTTTGTTATGTTAGGATTGTTGTTGTTATAAATTGCAATGCTCGACTTTACTTTACATACAGATTATTTGCAGTGTTATCAGTGCACGTATGAGTTAAACTTATTTTATGACTGACATGCTGTGTTTGTGTTTTATTGTATAGTAGAACGTGATTTTCCTCTTTGATGGAATGATTGCAGTACTCAATAAAAAGATTTTTAAGTCTTGAAGTGTATAGTAAAGATTAGTAGAAGGATAGTTGTATTGAATGTGTGTTCCATTCCTGTCCTGTACGTGTAAGATGTAAAAAGCATAACAACAAAGAGCGTTTAGCGTTTATTCTGTCTGTCTATTACTATTATTCTGCAATATACGGTACAGTAAAGATGTATTATGTTTAATCTCTCTACAGGATATTGTCTTCTTGACGGGACGGTTTATGCTGAAGGCTCTGCCATGCGGTCGTCGACTCTTTGTCAATACTGTTTTTGTATTCGTGGGGAGATGAAGTGTTCTAGTCCACAATGTGTCATTCCATTGAATGGGTGCAAACCGAGGTTCAGGTCCTATGCCTGTTGCCCAACCAATTATGATTGCAGTAAGTACTAAATTCATAGTAAATAAATCCAGATGCTCTTTTGAAATCTAAATAACCAAATTAACTATTTCTCACACATTTCTATGTGTACATTAAGTACAAAAGAATGTTCATATTTACTTTTAAGAATGAATTCTGAATTGTATACAAAGTAAACAACTAAGTAAATGTTATTTTGTATGAAAATTAAGACGCGTCTAACGGGACAGCTATTCTGAAGAACATTCCAATTTCCACTCCAATTCCTCAGTTTCTGAAAGGATGTCAAGTAAACGGTCGTTTCGTGCCTGAAGGAGAACCTGTGGCCCCGATGCAATTAGCAGTTGCAGCCGGTCCCGATGATCTAAATGCCACGAATGCTTGCCAGACTTGCTTCTGCATGGGAGGAGTGGTGCGTTGTCGGCCTCTGGAGTGTGACAGACCCATTGCTGGATGCAGAGCAGTCACTGAAGATGGACACTGCTGTCCGGACCGGTACGAGTGTGATGAGGTTCAGCAAGATTTGATCTCTTCCGCATCTTCATCTCCGCCGTCTTCATCTTCACTCTCACCCGAGGATATCCCGTTCTCTACAACACGCAGCGTTCTCCCAGACGATAATTATGAGGCGAGAAGAACCGCTTATGCTGCTGGGATAACTGAAATCAATTCCGAAAGTGAAATAGCAACTACTCTTCCTACTCCTCTTGAGGTAAATTCTGAGAATAGGAATACTATGTAATGTTACATAGCAATCTAATATATAGTTAAATATTTCATGTACTTTTTTGTGAAGACGCTGAATGGTAAAGAGAACGCAGTTATTTACAATTCAAATTACCTTACCTATTATAAATTGACTTTACTCATGACATTTCATTTAGCGGGTAGGAAAGTTATTAACATTTTTGAAAGGGCAGATAAAATTACAGTCTATATTATTTATTAAAATATGTAAATTGGCAAGCAATGTAATAATTAGCTAGAAACAAGATAAGAGTTAAACCCTTTTCTGCATATTGTCAGCCAAGTTTTTAAAATTTAACTTCAAATATGTTAATTTGTATCTGTTGTGCTAAGTATTTTTATTAAAAGAATTAAATAGTAGAATAGTTGCTAAATTACATAGTAAAAGATACAATGATCAGCTCAGGAGATATTAATCTATGTATGCTATAGTAAATTTTATTATTATTTGTCTTTAGACACCCGCAGTAAAAACTGGGAAGATGAGCAAACACCGAAATAAATCGCCTATGGATTACAAAAGGAAGAATCATGGATCTCATCGACCTGTAGCTATGAGCCAGACAAGACTTCGATCTGAAGTGGGAAGCCGTGAGGAACGAAGAAATAAAGATCGAGATGACTATTCATCAAGAACTTTCTATGACGACGACGAAAAAGATGAAGATATGACATCCCTAAGTTTTGAACATGGTGAAAATTTTAGACATACGAGTCTTTCTTTAGAAGGTGGAAAAATGAAATTGAAAAAAAGATTTTTGTTGAAATTACACAATTGAGTACCGTGTAATTGTAAATTCAATGCCTTCTACTTTAAATGCATACGTTTTAGTGAATGTGTACTTGTAATTACTACAATGTTGGATTTTTTAACAATTTGTAGATACTACGGATCAGAGTGAGTCCAACTCGGAAATGGAGGCAGAGCTTGAGGAAACAGAGACAGAAGCGTCACCGACAGAGGAAACAATTGGAACGGGAGTGTATGTAACCGAGGCAGAGAACGAATTGTACGGGAATACATCTCCTACGGACTCCGTGACGCCTTCGGCAAATAAGGATTCCGTAGAAAAGGGAGGCATAACAATGGTACCCGCAGCTTCCCGGGACGATGATGAGGATGAAATCCCCACAACTGACATCAATCAAATTCTAAATCCGCCATCCCGAGCTCCACAAACGCTTTCAGCCACTTTGGAAAAGGTGAAAGAAATCCTCGTAGCAGTCGACCCTGAGATCGCAGCTTCCAATTTCGGCTCCCTTAGTCAAACCGAATCTCCCAGTACAACAACAAAGATTTCCAGCGAATCTCCAACCACATCGGAAACAAAGGAACCTCATTCTATTTCTCCAAGCAGTTCAACAGTGGCAGCTACATCAGAATCATCATCAACAAAAGCCCCCACAGTCGAAGATACGACAGTGAGCAATGTGATGTTCATCCCCTTTGGAGTAGAAGATGCAGTGCGAAACCCAGGGAATGACTCTGCTGGAATCCTAGAGCCCGTGCTTCTGACCATACCTTCATATGACAAACACGACGTAATTAAAAGCAGTTTGATACCTCCAACTCCACCGAAAGGCTACACAATTTTAAAAGGCAATAAAAGCAAAACAAGAAATAAAGGTTCTCCTGAATCTCAAAACTCAACTGCCAATGCTAATGCTGCTGCTGCTGCTCCACTTTCTAGCAATTCCACTGCAACACCCGGAAAAGATGCTCTAATTCATCCAGTTGTACTAAAGGATGATTTTCGGAATGCTATTATGGACGTGCCAATTTCCACAAGTTTGTACAATAACGGATACTACAGGCAAGGCTCTATTGCTGACGAAAATACTACAGATCTCACAATTGGCCACTCGCCACTTGACTTGCAGCTGGCCACTTTGAAAAAAGAGAGCAACATATCGAAGGACAGCAACAAGATATCAGCCTCCTCAACAGGATTTCACGGCCATGTGTTCGAGGAATCGGATTCTGTTAACTTTGGCATTGGAGAGGCCGTCGCTCAGCCGACGTCTTTATATGAAGAGTCTCACGTTGCAGCCCTTCCTAATAAACATCCAGAGAAATCTCAAACTATTCCAGCAACACACAATTTCGTTCCGTCTTTTGGCTCCGTGCCGCTACAAGTACAACAAAACGAGACAAAAAGGAAGCCCAGTGAGAATCCGGCAAGAACTTACTCTAAATTTGGAATGCAGGATTCTACTTACTATCGCTATGGCTATGCTACCAATAATGGTCAAGGGAATGGAAAGACACCACCACAGAAGGTTGTAGCCAGTCAGCCGGATCACCATAGGTATTACAACCAGCCGGAAGTGATGCCCCCGAATCTTCGGATAACCCACGGAGGAGGTCCTTATTTACACGCCAACCGAAACAATGCCAATACTTTCAATAAACAACAGCAACAACAACATAATCCATTTTCGGATTTTGAGTCCTATGACGAAGGAGATAAGGAGGATGTTGGAGAAGAAGACAGCTACGAAAGCTATCAACCGAAAAATACCCGGAATCGCCTGGGAGTTGGCACCGTCAATATAAATGCAAGTCCTAGTGCTGTTATTTCAGCTGGTGGCAGCCCCATTCCTAAAACACCAAGTGCCAGCAGTGGTAATCCGAGTAGCAATAAAACACACAGCAAGAGGCCTACTGTTGCTCCGGAGGAATTTACAAATCCTTCAGGTGTGGCCGGATTCAAGCCTGTCGTTGCCTTCCCCTTCACAATTCAAAAGAAACCTACAGACACTACATTCAATTTGGGACTAAAATTGAGTGGCTGTAATATCTACGGGAAAATGTACCGCGTTGGAAGTATTATTAACGAATTGTCCAGCTCCTGTGTTCAGTGTCGGTGCACTGAGGTTGGTGTCCAGTGCTCCGAGCTGCCTTGTTAAATCATTTTGGCCATTTTTAAACGTGTTTGTTAACAATTCACTATTATTTTATCTACAGTGTGTGATCATTTACCAGCGATTTTTAATATCGTAAAAGTTTTGCAATCGTCATAGTAAGTATGAGTATATAAATATTATTGTAATGCATGGTATGGATGAATGCGCGACGTATTATGTTAAGTGTCTCTTTATTACATACATAGACAGGGCAACAGAACCTCTTTATTATTGTTACTCATCATAGCCAGCCCCTAGAATGTCTATTTGACAATGATCTCTTGTTTTACTATAATGTATGTACTATACTTGTATTTTACAATGGGTTTTATATTAAGACGGTTACAAGAATCTACGGACGCGGACGGGTAAAGGTGTTTTTCTGGGTATTTCGGTGGGATATGGAATTCCTTGTCTAAATCTTCCACATGTCTCAGCTTCCATTATTTATTACCTCGTAGACTCGTAGGACCAGATAATGTTGAGTTTATCTTGATGTACAGTATAGATAGAAGGTCTAAGTGAGGAAATGAATTTTCTTAAGCTTACTTTAGTTTACACTACAGAATAATATTAAAGAAGAATGTTAAAGGCACCTTAAAAACACCAACAATGTATGTACTTACATGATTTTAAAGCTAAATTTTAAATCATTGAGACTTAAAAGTTTTAAAATGATTGTTTTAAAAGACAAAAGTAAAATATTAGCTGTTTTTCATTTGGTTATCTCTGTAGAACTAAGTATGAAAACAATTGGTTGTAATGGATAAAGCTACAATGTTGTTTTTCTGGTGTGTGGTAAAATTTAATAAATTATGGCCATTAACCAAACTTGGTATTATGCAATATGCAATCATCTTTGCCTATTTGTGAGTATTAAATGTGTAAATAGATATCCTGCTTTTCAAATTATGTTGTTATATTTAGTATTAATGTGTAATTATTTTAAAAGTTAAGTATCCGTTATTACACATTCAGTCCAAACTAACGTAAGTAAAATAGTTGACACTTGACAGTACAATTACTTAAGTTGAAGTTTTGCTACTTATTGTTATTATATAGCGACATGACATGGACTGACTGAGGGGTAGGTACCTACACTATTATTTATTTTGTAAAATAATCAGTAATTATCTTAAGTATGTAATATATTATGTAATCCAGAAAATAAAAATTAAAAGACTATTTAACTAACACTTATGGTTCCCCTTGTAAAATTTTTGGAATTATATTCATCTTTACAAATCACTGAAAAATCTAGTACATACGTTCATTTAAAATATAAAGCTGTAAGGCCAACATTTCTACATTTAAATAGTGATTTTAGTGATAATAGTGAAAGGAGAAAATGGGAAGCAGCATTATTAGATCTTGCATTAGGTGAATCCCACTTTAGCAGCATAACAGTAAGGTTTATTTCCGTGAATAATATTATCTTTGACTTAATGTGAAGGATCAATGTTATAAAGATCTCTATATAGGTATAAATTCCATTTTTATTTTTATTGACATTTACCTCAAGTGCACTTATTCCTTACATATTATCACAAGCCTACTTATTTCTACAGAACTGAAGAACTAGGGAAGCAAGTTAAGTATTTACCTTCCCCATAAAATAGATAAGTTGAAGATAAATGTTTACTTTGGATTAATCATACGTATCGTATGTCTATGGGTTGATGAATGGATGACAAAAAATAATTTTTCCAAAAATTTACAACTGGAAAGATTTACGTACGTAATTATACCTACTACAGTTGATAACTTTAATTTTCTAAGATCATATTATTTTGCTGGATGAAATATTACTTTACGTTATTTTGTATTGATTTTGCATAATAAAAGGTCAAACAACATTGTAATCTGCGCTTTTTTGAAGTGGAGAGATATTCAGTTTAAGGACAAAGTGTACTTATCATTAGCTCGAGAGTATTTGCGAAAGAATTTGCCATGCTACACAAACGGAGACCATTTTTCATTCCCCAGTGAGATAAATTCATTGATATTGGTATAATGTCATTTCGGTATAGTGAGGGAAGCATAATAATATCACATGGTCCGTCGTACTATTATTACAGTGCATAAGAAGCAGAATAAATATGTCAGGTGGAATCAGACGAACAATGAAAATGAAATCAGATATCCCTGTAGATTTAATGCTATTAGGCATTTAACGTATGGTGCTTAAGTCTACTTAATGTATACTTTATACTTTATACCTTCCTTACTTACTTACCTAAGCTACTCCACTCTTCTGATGATAAATGTACAACAGTAAGTAAGTATAAGACTTGGCAACCCACACAGTCGGAGTAAGAGCAACCACTAAACCGATCCGATGCACTCCAGAGAAGAAGAAAAGTATCAGGAGGCCAGGCAGTAGCACTGCGAACAAACTAACTGAACCAGTTAGTCCAGTCCAACTGGAATCTTTCCGGAATGGTTCCTTCCAGCTTTGGGACTCAAACCAAAGGACCCTAAGCCGAGCAAGCGAGCTAGCTAGCAAGTGAATCCAAGCCACGCTCTAAGGAAGAATCATCTAAAAGTAGAGTCAGTTCACTAAGATAAGCCAAGTCAAGCGAAGACAACTCAAAGAGTTCCTTCTTATGCTAGTCCTCGATTTTGCGACTTCCTTTTACATTTATCATACTCGTTAGCATGTAGATAAAGGTTATGTACTTACTTATCAAACCATTGTGGTAGGTTGTAGGCAGTATGCACTGCATAGACATATTATATACAGATATAATATAGGTAATAGAGATCAAATTTAATTAAGCCAATTTATGCAACCGAACCCAATCCAGACCCAAGTTATTTGCAGTTTAGCCCAATACATGACCTAATCTAACAATAAGTAAACAATTAAACTGGAAATTCCATTGTCTAACCCATGCTTATTCAGCCCAGCACAACTACATATTAAGCTTTTGGAGCTAAAAGTAAACCAATAATAATTGTATATACAAATAGCAATGCAATTGTAGAAGAAGTATTTAATTTCCACAATTAATTTACTTTCATTTATTAAAGAAGAAAAATTATTTAGTTCCTTGTCATTGTTTAAATATGCTATCGGAACCCAATACGGAGAAAGAAATTACAACCTAAACCCAAATTCATTGGTTTACATCTTTAGTTACCCACATTACACGTACTTGTATAAAATATACGTTTACGGATGATGCTATTAAGATCTATTAATATTTTATTAAGAGATAATCTGCAATGTATACCATTTTGTGCACTGTGGCTGCGTACATAAAAATTAAAAAATAAAAGGCAAGGATGAACACTTTTAGGTAGACGCACTTACCTATAGTTCGTTAAAAGCAAACGAAATGTTCACTTTTAGTGCCATAGTAAAAGCTATCCAAAAATAATTTGAGCTGTTCCTATATTTTAGCCAATTTCATAGCCATCGTTAAAGTTTTATGTATTGCCTAATGCCTATTGAATATAGCTTTGCACTTGCACTTAATATCTGCACTTGCTCTCAAGATTGGGGTATTAAATCAAAGAAGAATTGTGTAATGCATGTTAAAAATAAAATCATTTACGGTGCAATTAAAAAATCGAACCATTATGTTCTGTCTGGCAGTTATTTAGGGCGTGAGTCAACTCAAACTATTAATTTTCTTTAATACTGATTTATTGTGCTTCGCCGTTCACACAGATGCGTAAGTAAACGCCAAAGTGCAACAATCCGGTTTTACCCAGCATCAATTACAAAACATTAATTGCGTCTCAAACTGCTCTTCGCTGAAGTTTCTGAAAAGAGTTGAGAAATATTAGAATCTTGGTTATATTCACTATTGTACCATTGTACGACATAAATGTATTTATGCACAGTAAATGTTACTAACTTGCACGCATATTACAAATAAATAGCTAATGTAAGTAGTAAGTAGGATACAGTTATCTCATCCTTCTTCTATTGCTGTAGCTGTAGCTGTAGTAGCACTGACTTTTCCTTCATGTGCCAAATCAGTCTTGGTCTGAGTGCTTCAGAGCTCAGTTGAGATTTCTATTAAATGCATTGTCAGTTCAAGTTCAGCCTAATAAATAGGACAGAAGATTCTCTTTACTTTACAGGGTAACTTTATACTAATGTGCTCTGAACTCGGAGATTTATCCTATTGCTATAATATTTACCAACATTAACCAAAACCATATACTAAATACATACATACATAAATAGTTTCCTTGTATCTAGTCAATATTATGTGACTTTTGGATAGCGGGTAGTATAGCTTTCATAGCTAATTCAATTACCATTGGTAATTCATCCCGAAGGATCCGAGTTTTCATTAAGTTTAAGTGCTAATTACGATTTTCTACTTTCACAATTGTTTTAACTTCGTAAATCGCAGACTTTAATTTTCATATACTAAAGTGCCATGTGAAACACTTAACAATAATTTTTAGCTACAGACTAGCAACATTGCAAAAGTTAAAACCACGTTATATCCCGTGTAGAAGTAGCTGTGGCCATGCATTTTTAATTTGTGTTACGATTACGTAACGACAGAGAAAATAATATAGTTATCTCAATACAAAATATTAAAAAAAATTTGTGCCTTGTGTGTGTATATGCACATTTCTCAACTCAAGTAATTAATACGTGGGATGTCTATAGAGTATTTTATCAGTAGAGTAAATGTGCTTATTTAGGATTAGCAAGGTATTTATTTATCAACTACATATATTCCTTGTAGAACAAGATTTCCGTACAATGTAGTAGGTGTCTGCATCATTCTCAGCAACAGGTAAGGCAAATGAAAAGATACATGTTGACGATATATGGTATATATTATATGTTTACTTGAACGAAAAATAATCAACATTAGTAAATAAGTCATATGAGTGCACACTACAAATACTGATATTCTTCTAAAGACGTTCTAGAAAACGCTTCTCATAAAGAGATTAGTCTCGTTGTAAACTATAATAAATTTGCAGATGCCACAATTATGTACATAAAATTTAACAATGAACAGATTACATAAATATATATTTACTTTAGTAGCCTGTACGAGCTATAGCACCAATTTACTCAAAATTTACGGTTTTATATTTTAGAAATCATATAATCTACATTTTATACCTATGCCATACACTTACTAAGTATTAGTATACAGAATCATAATATTACTTCCATTAATAATTGTAACATAAATCAGTAAGTAGTGTACTTGTACTTTGTCAAAGGAAGTAGGTACAGCTGGATAGTATTACTGAATATAGAATTGTCCACAATTTGAGACGGAAATATCTGTACTGATGCTATCAATCGTTTTTACTATTCCAAAATTGATTTAGTGAACATAAAGCAAATGCCATAATTATTCATAGGAAAAGTGAAGTGCAACCAAATTGGATTTATGTGTAGGAAGGCAAAAGGACGCATCCTCATACATTCTGGATACCTACGTAAATACTACTTTACTATACTTTTACTACATTATATTATAGGTAGTAGATACTACACTGTTCTATAGCTGTGTTGTGTAATGCGTAACAGACAGAGTACCAATTTAAGTTTGCATTATTTAAATACAGTCTTACAAGACTTGCGGTGTTGTCGACATTGTTCGTGTCGTTTTATGAATAAAATACTATTTCATCTAAAAATCAAATATTAATTCTTTTGTTGCTTGGAAATATAATTAAAATTCTTCTAAATATTTATGTCAGTGTTCAGTTTCTTTTTAAAATATTTTACATGCAGAATTTAGGGTTGGAGGCTTATTTGCAAGCCATGAAAATTTAATCGTCAACATTTCTGCTTATTATCAATCTTCTTATCAGTTACAATTACTTATTTACCTTTTTTATCTGACTGGAATTACAATATATATAGTGAATTGACGCTTAATTGACGTTCACTGCTTTCTCCATTGCTAACACCAATTTAAATGCATATATTATTTGTATAGTACTTTTTTAATGCTTTGATTTATCTGCAAAATTTACAAATACGAAGAATATGAAGGGGATGCGCGAAATAGATTAGTAACTATTCTCTCCATAATTGAATTAAATGGACGCATTCATGAAGCCGTAGTTGTACTATCATTTTATATATACATAGAAGCATGTTGTTATACTTATACATATACTACGTGTATCTACATATTGTAAAACCAGAATTGTTTCATGGACAGTTGGATGCGAAATATGAGATTTAATACTCATCCATTGTGAATGTGTCGCAATTCCACGTTGACATAAGTTATACGATACACTTGTTTTCCAAATTGTACATGCACAGTGTACATGCAGCCTAGCCTGTTTTTGATGTTGCACCAAATAAAATATCTTTCGTAGCTCGTCACAAAAACATTACCTATAGAAAGCCATTAATATGGTATACGTATGTGTATACGCTAAAGTTGCGGAAATAGTGTATTACGTAACGATATTTTAAAACGAGAAAACTTCCACACGTATGGTACATATCCACCCTTTATAGATTCTTTAAATGAATAACTCAATGAGTCTGCTATCAATTAAATTTGAATGCACGACTCAATATTGTGACTTGCCTAGACAGCCAGACATGTTCTGTCTTCCTGTCCCTATCCTTACCGAAAACAGACAAGAACAAGACACATTGCATAATAATGTTTTTATATACATACATATTATTGTAAATATGAATTGTATTTGTGTATTAATTTAGTTTAGGCTTATACGCAATACATGTTGATAATTTCTGCTTGCGTGCATTGCTTTACATTCTTTAACAGACTACAATATATCTGGGAATGCAGACTATAAAGCTTATATTTTTAGTATATTTACACCAAGTTCAAAGATGAATATAAATCAAAAATACCTAGTAAACACTGATCTATTGCCACAGAAAACAATATAATACATATTTATCCTAATGAAACGTGTGCTCACAGAATTGACAAAGTAGCAAGATTTAAAAACGATACATTCCACATGTCTGTTGTATGTATTAGCTATTATAAATTGATTTGGGGTGAATAGTTACTATATAGAGTAGTATGTGGAACATTTATAATATAAATTGTTGTTGGCAGATCATTTTGTGATATTTACTATCTACATGCAATGATAATGCGAACTTGTACTATTAAGATACTCGTATCCTAATAGTGTAGCTTTAATTAAACCCAACTCCCAAGGAGGTTGAAAAAGATAAGTACACATACGTAGCCGTCAATGACCAAAATAATATAAAAACGGAATTATGAATAATAAATGTTAATTTGTAACAATGCCTTCTTTATGAAATTGATTCAATGCATTCCTAAATGGATGGCACGCATACCAGTGTGTAAATTCTTTGAATGTAAACACCGTAAATCCTGTAATAAACACCCGGGTCCTTATTTATTTATACTAGGTTTACAGGGCTGTTAATATAAGGTAGTGCTTATATATTACTAGCATTCTGCTTTTAGTGATGTGATTAAGGAATTGAAACTGCTAAGGAATCACCAAAATAAGACGATACAGATAGTGTGAGTAATGTGAAGTTTTCATAGTCGAGCGGGCATTATTTAAGGCAGAATTGAGCCCTGGAGCATAAATATAATATATTTGAACCAATTTATTCGCTAATTGGATTCTTTGACCCTGTGCTTATTTGACTACAGATGCATATTAGAAATTTTATATTAGGAATGTAATGTATATATTATTGCAATGCAGATATACTAGCAATATGTACTCATTTGTGAAGTATACATATATACCTCCGTTGTATTTATATTCTGAGAAATGGCTACAGAAAAGTGGTCTGCACTATTTTATTATGCACTCCTTTCTGTTGAAGGTTCGTTCAGTCAGCACTGATTAGCTTTAATTTTCTACTCCATTTCTTGAGAGATTCTATTGTGACGGCGGTAAGAGACACAATGGAAGCTTCTTCCTCCTAATTCCATCCAATGCGACATACTTCCAGACAATTCAGCTCTATAATGTTGCGTGAGTCAGTTTGATCCACAGGAGCTAGGGGCATTAAAATTATAAATGCATAAATCACTTCTGACTATGAGATAAAATTTCGGGTACATTAAACAGCAGCTCATATAAGTATAAAATTTATATATACCTTCTATCAAGTATTTATTTTTGATATTCAAATCAATTTAACTCTAATGAATAATACATTTTATCATAGCAAGACAAAATAATAATGCTAACTTCGTATGATTTTACACATGATTGAACACGAAATTAGCAGAATGATTTACTTAAATTATTGCATAACTCCCAATATGGAAAGTAGCAAAATAATAAGCAAGACTTTCCTTTTAAATATACTTACTTAATATATTACCTCATCTTATTATGAATCATTGAGAACAATTTGTTAGTAAGTTAAGATGTCTTAAGTCACTATTTATGTTTGAAAAGATAGAAATGCGGTAGAAATGTTTTTGCACAATTCTAGCTTAACAAGGATTAATTGATCTTAAATAGAATGGAAGAAAATGTCCATTGAATTAACAATCAGTTAAAGATTAACTTATACATTTTCCTATAGAATATAAAACTTGAAATTGCGTCCATGTATGTAGGGAACATCTTTCCGTTATACTTAGCTTTCCTTTTCACAAATTGTTAGTATAATAAATAACATTATGTCATGATGAATGTAAACGCACTCTGGTACCGAAATTTACCCTTGTACAAATGTCGAGTGTGATTGAAAGCATAGCAATGTGAAATGTGTTACTGATTACGATTACTCAACACCTGGCTATAGAGAATGGCAGTGCCTGTAGTGTCGTGATGGTGATAGTCTTGCAATTTACAATCGGCTGATCATAATTTGCTACATTTACAAAGGGAGATGGTCTGCTAGCGTATTATTTCCATTAAATTTAAAGTGAATGAATACATATTATGCTAATTTAGATGTCCTTGCATGTAAATTCCTATGTCTATAATTGCCTAAGTGTATAAATACCCATTCAACCATGCCTCGCTACTTCTTTACATATTCTCCGGTTCGTTATTTTCAAATAAAATAAAATGGGCCCGGATCTTATTAAATATCCGTATAAGGATATAATATTTCTTTGATTTCAATAGTTTAATACCAAAATGTATTATTATTACATAACGCTAAATTTCCTTTCCTATGCAGCAAATATAATTGCAATGGTAACTAATATTGGATTCTTGTCGTTTACAATATTAAAAATTAAATGAATTTTGGAAATTTTCGGACGCTTCAATTTTAAATAGCTTTTGTTCCAGATCAATCGTATCTACTAATTTTTTGAAATCCAAGCGGCATGAAATTTTGTTTAGACAGGCTTTCAAATTATATATACCAAGTGGAATAGCACGGATTTTGAAGACCAGGTTAGGCCCTAGACGCTGGGTGGATTATCATTACGAAGGACCACATGGTTTCCTTTTTTCAGCCAAAGTGGTAATTTTTATTATCTGCATATTAAATTCCTAATTTAATTTTCTGCTCCATTTGCATTGACTCGATTCCAGCTCTATTTTAAAATAGTACTATACATATTCCAATCTCATAATAATAAGGCTAAGGACTAAGGTGTAAATTATAACAAAATTGTATTTTCAATGTAAATTCCAATGCTAAATGTACATATATATAATATAACTCAAGTTTACTCTTATGCATGCAGCAATAATAGAAGGGAAGATGAAATCGAGTGAAAGCTAAAGAAAGGTGAATTATTGTCTTCTTGGTTAGTGTATTGTACTATTGTACAGGGTATGGAGAATGGAATAGGTATTAAAGTAAACCTGAGAGTTGTAGTCTAGTGTAAGTAAGTGTAACTGTATATAGCTAGTGCAGTTACCTACACTCGAGAAATGGTAGTCTTATGCACATTGAGAACTGTAAAGAAAAGCATTGCATTATTTTGTTGAGATGGTAGCCCGTGCCGTGTGTCTGTCGACGGAGTGGAATGACATCCAAAATCTGGCTTCGGTTTTGTTACGAATTGGAAAATAAAGTCTGTAAAATAGATCCGAAGAAGACTACATACC
This sequence comes from Tomocerus mixtus, assembly GCA_034694165.1. Classification (NCBI taxonomy): domain Eukaryota; kingdom Metazoa; phylum Arthropoda; class Collembola; order Entomobryomorpha; family Tomoceridae; genus Tomocerus; species Tomocerus mixtus. The sequence goes on along the minus strand of JAQFYC010001708.1, from coordinate 13,395 downwards.
CAATAGTGAAGCATATTTATATATTATGTTGTACATTGCATTCCTTATATAGAGCAGAAAGCTTTCAACGTTTCAACATCTTTGCCTAGCCAGTGGCTGTACTATTGTAATCAATGATAGTTTCAGATGATTGGTTACTATGCACAATGATTTCACTACATCTTCCCTTGTCAGAACTTGCTACTTCACTACACTAGAAATATTTCATATTGCACAATAAACTTCGCAGTAAAGATCTGTAACTATGATATTGCAACCCAGGTACTCAGCAGCAAAGGTGTCCTTCAAAATATGAATATACTATTTCGGTTATTCATGATGAAATACCAAATGACATGAAATGAAAATATATTTCCAACTTATTGTTATAATTTAGTAATTTCGAGTCGTATCGTCATTCAGTAGATTTCAAAAAGATAAAACAGATAATATATTACAAATTGTTGTGGCCATACTGTAAATTTGCTAACGCACATTATTTATTTACTGTGGATAGTATGTATTTATGTAGATACAATATTGGTAGAATTGGCTTGAACAGAAATCTAATACAAAATATTAGTTTTAATTATTTATTTAATATCCATTTTGCAAATATTTAAATTAGCTGCAGTTTATTTTTTCCATTTTCTATGCAAGGAATACATATCATGACATAAGTAAGTTCTAAGTGAACTAAATTATGTCACAAGTTATTGGAAAAAGATAATTGCTAATATCTTAATGTAAAAAGGGAAAGTACCGTAGCTAAGCTGCTACACACACTACAATGAACAAAAGATACGTACACTTGTAAGACACTGGTGACAAACTGCATGGAGAAAATATTACATAATTTATGACTTCCTTTTATGTGAACCAATGTGCTACGCAACAATTCTTAAAGAACTGTTCTTGCACAACAAATGACTTTTTCGCCATGGAAAATACTATAGCATGTATATTTACCTAGGTAAGTACAAATCTCAAAGAGGAAGTGCACCGCATCAAGGCATCAATTTCACTTTGCGTTTGTAATATCCCAAAAATTAAAAATATAAGATTTCGATCATAATGTATATTTATATACGTTATAGAGTGATGTGAGTTGAATGAGACAGTTGATCTACTTTAATATAGTGTTGATTTTAGTTAACAATGAGACTTTATTTTCACACAGGTTCCTTGCCCTGAACCATGCGATTCGTATGCTATCTCTGTGCGTACAGAAATTCCATTACAATTATGTATGTGAATAATCTTTCTAATATAAAAACATTATAACTATATTAGTGCAAACTTAAATACAAATAAATAGCCTTTCACTTTTGTGCTGCTTTTGCAAATCATAGTACTTTACATACAATACTACTTTTTTCATCCTCAATTAAAGTTCTACAAGAATCATCGAACGATTTCTATTTATCCTCTTCGGAAGAATTCCCAATGTACCCCTATTCGACTATCGTAGATATTATGCACATCCCCAGGGCGTTCTTGTTTCAATTTTTAATCCCAACTTAACTTCTACTAGGATCTCACATGTTATGAAAGGTTAAATTTGGAAATACGGTAGCTTGTTAAAATGTTAAATTAATCTTGGACGCTTTAGCGATAGTATGGTAGTATTAGTATTAGATACTCCTGGAAGATTTTCCGGAACTTAGCGGGTTAGTCTTTTTGAGCGTGAGTGAGAGGAATTGAGATAAGGTTTTAGCAGTGCATCAGTGAAACTGAGCTGAGCTAGCCTTTATTTTGTGTATGAATAAGGATTCTGTAAAAGAGCAAGGAAAGCCCAAGTCAAGCCACGGCACGCCAGGAAGTTAAAGGAACAAAGCAGGAGAAGATGGAGAACAGAGGAGAAGAGAACACACGGAACCGGTCTATAGAAAGAGTCTTGTCTCTCCAGTTCCAGCCAGGCCAAAAAGTCTGGGCGAAAAGCAAGCCAAAGTCAGATTCAGTCAGAGTGAGTGCAGTCTCCCCCAGAAGATCAAAATCAGAGCAGAGCAGGACTGTGCGTAGTTGTTGAGTCGAGTGAAGTGGCTTTGGCTTCGTCTGAACAACTCAAGTACCCAGTGTACTGTATACTGTGTTCTTAACTTACTTCTATGTATTTGTAGGTAGGGAGTGACATAGGAAAAGCACAGGTTCTGATACACAGGCCGTGTATCAGAACCGTCCTTGGTTGCTGGCTGTGTTGTAAGAAAAGAAAGTCGTGTCCAAGCATTAAGAGAAGTTGGAGACGGACGCTATTGTCGTCGATCTCCTTCTTCGTGCATTTGTATTATACTAGCTACTTACTTACTTAATACATAAATAGTTTGCTCCTGGTGTTGCCTGCTCTGTTCCGTTCTGTAACAGTTGCTCATACATATAGTACAGTACACTAACTACTATTGTAGGTAGTAGGTAGTGAGTCTGAGTGGAGTAGATAGGTAGGAACGTAGGTTTCTAAAGGATAAACTGCCTCTGGAAAAAACGGAGTCACTCATTCAGTAATCATGTAGAGATCAAAGAGTATGGAGTTGAAGAGAAAACAGAGCAAAAGGCTGCTAACAGATCCGATAACATGAGATTAAACTAAAATAAAGAAAACAATAGTAAAGTAAATCAGCCTGGCCTGGCTGGCTGGATTTCCCCAAGCCTCGCCAAACCAAACCAAACCAGCTTCATATCGCATTACTCACTCACTCACTTCACAATCAGTTATTATTTGCAGGGCAACGCAATGGAAAAGTAGCCAATTCTTCTGCTCCCTATTTCTTGATCTCTGAGAATTGTTTTGTTGTGAGCCGATCCTATTTTTTAAGTTCAATTTACCAATACAAGTCGATGCTCTCCTATTGTAGTAGGCAGTTGCCGAGTTGTGTGTCTAATTTTATTTTACTTAAGAGACAACTAAATTGTGTCACCGAAAACCACACAACAAAACACAAGTATTTCTTAAACAGAGCTACATAGAGTCGTAAATTGAAAATCCCTTTCTAAACTTCTTTGGTTTAAGTTGCATTTTTTATTCACTTTTGTTGTTTGTTGACGTATAGCTAGATATTTATTTCAAAATTCCCAAAGTTTGCCAATTATCATTCGAATATTCAGTTACATTACAGATTACAACGCACAAGGAGTTTGAATCGTGGAGGATGAGTGGAAAAACTTGGGAAAAACGCCTGAATTCTAGAAATCTTAAAACTGAACTTGGTAGTTTGATCTAAGAAAAGAAAGCGGCTGGTGAAAATTCAAGACAATAGTGAAAATGTGACTATAGTATAGTATACTGTTTACTGGAACTTTTAGGAAGGGTAGTTGAGATGATTCCTTTGAGTTTTGTCAAACGTCTTCAGCTATCTCACAGTCAGCCACAGCTAACTCTGCGCTAAGGAATGGACGAAGATGCAAAGCTGTGTTGACTTGAACATTATTACCCTTTCCCCTGTCCATAAACCTGAAAGAAAAACAGCCAGAGTCTGTAGAGAGATTAGAGACTAATTAACAAGTAGATAAAGCACATCTCTTTGCACATCTCTGCCTCTCTTTGAAACAAACCAGAAATCAAAATCTCTAAGAAAAAGAAATTTGACAGAAGTCAGGGTGGCTAATGCCTACGGAAAGCATGGGCCGAAGAAAAAGTGCTGCGTCTCAAGGGTCGAGTGCGGCCGTGGAGGAAGATTCACCTTCGGACCCTGCAGAACTAGAAAGCAGTAAATCGCCGGACGACCCTTTGGCAGGAAAATGCCAAAACAGCAACAGTGAAAGCCAAGATGAACAAATACAAGTGGAAACTCACGTATTGCCCCTCGTCATTGCTGAAGATGAGAATCGTGAAACCTGGGCCAAGAAAGTCGATTTTTTACTATCTGTCATTGGCTTTGCTGTGGATTTGGCAAATGTGTGGAGATTCCCATATCTCTGCTACAAGAACGGCGGAGGTACGTTGAACTTTTATTTATTACTTAAATATGTAACAGAAACACAATTGTTCTTAACATTTTAAATCATTATTTTCGAATATTACTCCGTTTTACGAATATTTTTGAAGAAGTTACAGTCTTAGAAAATTATTTTTTGTTAAAAACTATGTACGCCAACAGGATTGTAATCAAATGGGTAACTTTGGATTGGTTGGAAAGCCTTTTGGGTTCATAGAAAGCTGAATATGTTTTAAAAATGACCAACTTTTCTATTTTAAAATTCAATCTATGTTTTATGCAATTAATGTATAACTTCTTAAGAACCATGAAATATATGTTTCTAAAGTTGTATAGCATTCTGTTTAATACTCCACGTTTTAGTGAAAAGCTACGGGTAAGGAAATACTGTAGAATAGTTTGAACATTCGTCTTGCCTGCTTATTGTTATCTTGTGAGCATTGAAAATAACATACGATTCCTATAAATGTCTAAATGATACAAGGTCATATTTTAAAATACATTTTACTAGTTTTATTGGATATTACAAAAGTTGCTTCTGAAAATGCCAAAAGTCATTTGCTAATTAAGATATTCCAACAACGTTGTCCGTAGTAGTGCAGTAAATATAATTCTGAGAAATGAGCTCTCATCACTTACCATCCACTACTGTATTACGTATACCGAAGTTATAAATTTTTAACTACGGTGCTCAGCCAACGTTAAGTTCAAAGTCGTAAAAATTACTTTTACTTATGCATCAGGAATAGACAATAAGTACATAACATGTAGCGCAAGTACATACGTCAATTTTATATCGTTTACTTATGTCTGCATATGTCAGTCTCTAATTGCAGCCTACTACATAATTGTTTCAAAGATCCTACTATTATTTTAGTAAGAGAGATGCAGGCAGGAAATAGAACAGGATCCGTAGCTGAGTGTCTGCTGAACTATCAAAATCAAATGAATGTATCGTATTCTTCTTGGCATTTTCATGGACTTGGATGTAGATCTTGTTTTTCAGTGGTATATGGTTACTGGGAACAATTTCTCTTCGTTTTGTTAGAAAGATGAATGCTACTTCGTATACGTAAAGTAGTAACTAAAACAAATATCCTATGCTTATAGGTAAATATATTTTCGTGCTATTATGTCAAAATGCCATGGTATAATAATACAGTACTGCCTACATTATGTATATTTATCTGCAAAGGTTCAAGGCACAGCACGCTTTTTTAATTTATTTGACTAGATAGAAAAGCATACACAAATAGGCAATGTATTGTTAGAGGATGGCCAATCGGTACCGTACCCGTGTCCTGCATGTTTCTGCCCTGGCACTAGCACTGCTCCATTGAATTGAATGTAGGTGGAATATAAACTATACTATAAGCACACGACTTGAAATATTTCAAAAATTAGTAAAATCTCTTTTAAATAAAATCCATTGAGTTGCGATCGCTACTAAATTGCCTACTTGCATTCATAATTACATTAAGTAATTATTGTTTTTCTACATAAAATCAATAAATATTTATATACTACGATATACTTACCGTATATTACTAAATAATCTCCCTGTGGAATTAAGTTTTCAAATGTGCATGAGACCAAATTTTGTCCATGGAAAATTACGATTTGAAGTCCCAATTTCTTAACAAAAACATGCGATAAGCCCCCCCCCCCAGTGGAACACTAATTCGTTGGAGGAGATTATTTAGCAATACACGGTAGTAAAGGTTTTACATAGTTTTGTTCAATTACTATTTGTAATGCTCAGTTTACATGATGATCGACAATGTAACAGTAATATATAGGTATACCTGGCTAAAATATTGTAGGAAGCGGGACCTGAAATGGAAATCAGTGCGATGCCCTCCTCTAACAGATAATATCCAATTGAGTAATATAGTATGATGTAACTTTTCTCACATACATGTCAGACCCAGACCCTTCTGCTTTGAGAAAAATAACTTATCTATTTCCTCATTTTCTTTTAGATGAATTTATGCCTACTTCGTTGTCTAAATGCAAGAACGCTTTCCTTAACTAACAATAACCTTAACAGAGCTGAATACGTATACTATGTTACGGTTGCTATTATTTCTAATTTTTCATATTCTTAATAAAATAATGTAATAAACGATAAATTTCATACATAAATAGAAACCATTGGTACTATACCCATATTGCAAATATCAGTAAAATGTTAAAACAGTATACACTACATGAACCAACTAATAATTTTGATAACGCGTACATAAGCTTAGCGGCTTAGCCAAATTGATACTTACTTAAATATTGTTAGCTAGTTATTCAGATTAAATGGTAAGCAAAATGGTAGAATTGCTTATATCTTGACTCAGGTTTCTCAGTATAGCTAGGGTATCTAACTAAAATATAAATAATATACTACTACAGATATTTACATGTTAGTGTTACTGCTAGTGTGCAGTTTATAAAGGTGAAAGACGTGTAATAGTAAAAAGTAGTGCAATAACTAGTTTATTTTCTCAAATGAAACACTAAAAATAAGCTATTAATCTTTCTTGGCAGTTCTCTTATACGCTAAGACGTTTGCTGAAAGCAATACAGTCAAACCACTCTTCTAGGGACGCTACATATAGGTAAAAGTTCTTACAAAATACTAAATACACCTATGTATACCTATGTGTACAAATAAATAATATTACTAACTGTTACTATTTTCACGCACATGCAGGCATTTTTTAATAGCTACTCCTACTAATATATGCTTATCGAAGTTAGTGCACCACGGGAGACAGAGATTTCTCCTTCTTTTCTTATGCATGAAATACGTTACTGACAATTTTCCTACCTACCATACTAATTGTTGCTGGTGTCATTAGGTAGAAGTTGTGTAGAACGTGGCAATGAAATTTGTGGTGTCGACTGTCCTCTACTGTATTACAATTCTTGAATAATAGTTCCTATTCTTCATTTTCTGCTTTCTACCTGTATTCAATCTGGCTCAGGTTGAATACGTATTGGGACTGTTTCTTAGTTATACAATAGTTCTATAGATTACTCATAGCTTCCTCTTGTATTAGTTTGTGAGTTGCGAGTTATAGTGACTACTATCATGTATTACAAGTACAAATAGAAATGTATACTTTTAGCGGCGTGTCAGTTTAGTTGTCGTTTCTAGGTCTCACTGAAAGACGTGCAAGAAATTTACTTTTCCTCTTTGTTGTTTCTAAATGCTATTTTCTCCTGTACTGAAAATTCATTTTGCAAACGTCTTCATGATGATACAATGCCCATTAACCCACCTTCAGACTCTGAATTTTCTAAATATGTCTATGTATAGTAAGTAAATAGCAACCAATTCGGTACGAGTACCTACAGCAATTTTGTGGACTTCACTTAAGGTTTGCATTGCAAGAGGACCGACATTACATGAACCGTCATTGCCGTATCTCAATGGGATTATTTTCTTAATATTTATAATATATTTTTCTCTTTGAGTATTCTCACTGCTTCCTGCAAGTACATTCATTTTGATTTGATATGTGAAGAAAGAATCAAGTAACATGTAAGAAGTAACAACTATTTTGTTACAAATAAAAGGCTACTACAGATAGTACTATGAGTAACATGCAAACAATTGCAGTGTCATATACGAAGTGGAAGTGTAAATACATTTTACATTCCTTTTTCCAGAGATCAACAAGTTTTTTAAGGAGTGCTGCCTTTTAGAAAACTTTCACTGTGCATCTGAGTCTTACAAAAAGCAAAAAATCATTGATGTTAAAGTTTTCAAATAAAGTATTTGAAAATAGATCAAAAATACATAAGTGATTGAAATTGAAAATCTAGCCGTACCTACATGTATTTATATATTTGAAGTAAAAGTTACGTAGACCGGCATACTTCCATTGAGTGGTGGCTCCCAAAAAAAAAGTTTTTATTAAAAATATATAAATAATACGTATTTTTAATATTGCGAATTGCGTTATGTCGGAATAGAACAATATTGCTGAGAATGAATCTGTTTTCTAGAGGAAACCCTTCCGGTGGCGATTGAAATACAAAACTACGTACTAACCATAACCATCATACGCACGCACCACACACCCGACGGTGGGATTGTGGCAAATGGAGCTTTTGCTGATTCTTTAATCCGAAAGCTGTCCTACATGCGGCGTGTGTGTGTATTAGCAAAATACTTAGGCTTATATTTTGCACACTGCTCTACTATTGTCATTACCTAATGTATTTTAACATAGGTACTACTACATTGCATAATATTTCATTTAAGTAAGAGAAGTTCATATCACCCCAACAGTAAACTTTGCTTTACAAGAGCATCCATTATCTATTTTAGGGGCTACAATGGCACAGCACAACACAACAGTAACTCACAACTTTGACGGTTGAATTGAAATAACTTTGGAAAGACGAATGTTATTGGCGTCGCGTAAGTGAAGGCAGAGATTCTATTGTGTCCTATTTCTGCTGCTGTATCTATACGTAGTAAATAAATACACTTGCCTATAATATATTATGCATTAGCCATATTACCATTTTGGACTGTTGCGTTGCTTTGCATTGAAGTCGTAGTAAAGTCTTTAATAAGAATTCCTTCACTATTAATCCCTTGGAGAGACAAGTTCGGATTTCTTTGTACTTACGCAACGTACTTACTACATTAGCAATGAGGGCGATGCGATATGTCGTCTCGTCTCAACTATTTTCACCATTATACAGATATGTAGCACGTACCTAGCATTTGTGTGTACTTATACGTACTATCGTACTACATATAATAACTATACAGTGAAAACTCTTAATAGCGACCACCAACAGGGGTAAAATAATTGGTGAGGTCTGAGGTCCATATACAGAAACCTCTCCATATATAGGTAGAGGCCGGAGTGTGGATCCTCAGTCTTTGGTCGCTCTGTAGAGGTGAAAATATTTTGTGCCCAAATTCTTAAAGAGATTAAAGCTTGTACTTAACTATAAATATTAATTGATTATTTAATCGAATAATGTTTGACTTGCATGTATTATTTCAAACATTCATTTTTGTAACACCTGTACAAATATTTACCTTGTGTAAGGAACTGTGTGTCATATAAGCACTAAATTTATAAATTGAAATAATGTCAAATAAGCACTAAGTTTTAAGTAGCCCAAATAACAGTTAGACAACGTATGAGGTAAACATACTTTTTCAGAAAACAAATTTTTATAAAATCGTCAGTTTTGGGAAAAATATTTAGTCGCTATGGGTGAGTGGTCGCCTGAAGGAGGTCGTAGCTAGTAGAGGCTTCACTGTACTATAATAGTTGCCAATTTGGCCGACGACAACAGCCACTTTATTGAGTTTACACTAGAGAAATTAGTGCTCAGCGCTATACGAGTGTCTCAACAGTACTAACTTTCCAGCTTAATAAAAGCTAAAGTAATGAAGCAGCTCAAGTGGTAGCTAAAGTAGCTTATCCTTAGTTTTATAACGTAATACAGGTACCTAACCCTATAAATTGGTTAGGGAGCTGTTAAAGATTTTATTTGGTGACTCAACTCAATGTTCAATGTAGGTTCTGCCGAAGAATAGGGAAATGAGAGAAGAGATAAATTTTCTTAATAGCACTCCTCTTTTCATTGCTGACAATTTATTGGTTTCAAAACGACTTAATTTTATTCTGCCTGCTGTACTTTCGATTGGCTAATTGCTAAATGCAAATAAATAGATATGCGTAGCGTAAACAGCAAACGAGCACATCCATTTTTAGCATTAAAAAGTAAACCTTTTACATTCTTACTGACTGAGACGTAATTTCTTAATGTATAAAGAAATAGTGTATACTGTATACACTAGTATTTTATTAACACACAATTAATATACAATACGCAAGAAATACACCTACAAATATAATGTCACTGTTAACCTACAGGTTAGTGCATTTAAGTAAATAGTAATGTCCTACATTGTGTAATTTTTTCGATTTTAATGATTACTTATTCTGCAGACGATCTGTAGTAATATACTGTTTAAGTATGAATTCGCATAAACGGTTCTAAATAAGTAGCTCTACTTGCTGCACATAATTATTGTTATTTTTCTACATTAATGTCATTTGTAATGCAAATAAAGCCATTTACACTTGTATCTCTTTAGAAATTCAAATTATATCCTTATATCAGATATTATTTATATACTCTATTTCTATTTCACACACTATTTATTATTTGGGAGAAAGTAAATAATAGAAAAAATGTTGTTTCTATAGGTATATCAATAATGGTTGCATGTGTATATTATGTATATAAGTATTAGGTACCTACTCTAGGTAACTATATGAAAAGCAACAGTTTAGTTAGCGTAGCACAAATGATCCCCCATGAGAGGGCACATTATTATGTGCATAATAATAATATAAAATATATTTGCCAGAGAACAGAAAAAAGACATTTTATTTCCGGTACCAGTTCTGATATCTCAAATCCTGTCAAGCTCTTCACTCTAGTTTGTCTTTTCAGTTAAGTTTTTACTATGAAAAGCGTAGTTCCTAGTTCCTTACCCCCAAACCAATATTATTTCACACTTTTCTGCCAATAATATTTACTCAAGCAAAATAATACAGATTCCTTCGTAACATTTTAACGTCGAGCATTTTGATTTACTCGAGCATGTCAATCGCCAAACTATGCATATAGACGAAAATCACATCTCACTTGTAAATATTGCCTGTGGCAGTTAATTCTCTAGAAGTCTCATTTCTTCGAATGTTGAAAGGACTGAAAACCTAATAAAATTGAAAGTAACTGAAGCTGACAGATAATAGATATTCCAATGTCACTTCACGATCACATTTAGCTAACAAAAAGAGTTATAAATCAGATTTGCGCTTTAACGGTTTCAAATGATATTCACATTATCTTGCATATTAGTTTATTAAGACTATCAGGTATAGTACAATTATAAAGCAATAGTGAAATTAAAATTGGGAAATCTAGGTACTGGAGGCCGTTTCACCGAGATTCGTGGAGTATGGAGTTGGAGTTAGGGAGTAAAAACCACACTATTGCGTTTCACCGTAAAGCTGGAGTGTGGAGTAGATATTGTGGAGCTTGGAGTGATATTTTTGGAGTTGAGACGGATTTTTGGAGTATTCCGTTTCACCAACTTTTTAATTGTGGAGGAAAGTGGGAGGAGTTCTCCAACTCCGCGTAAAAAATAGCAGAGTTGAAATACTGTGCCGAACTTTTTTTGGAGTTGCGGATTTTGCATTATTAATGCATAATTTGTGCAAGATACATATATATTATACATGTTTTACTTTCGAAACATGATTAATAATATAATTTGCACCGTCCTTAGTGTAGTGAGTAAAATACTATTAATGTTGAGTAACTTGTGTGTTGTGATTGACATTGCATTGTGTAGTTGTTTTTGTTTCCATAAATGATAAATCCCACAGTATAATAATGCTAAGTGCATTTTCAAAAGACTAGCAAAAAACTGCCGAGCTGAGTTTACAAAATTAGCTGTTGGCTGTTGGCTGTGTAATTGTAGACTACTTTTACTTTGAGTAAGTTAAAATTATGGATATATTATTACCGGATGAGGAACAGTCTTTCTTTTAGTGATGTGTATAATTGTGGAACAGTAAGCATAACAGTAAGTATATATTATACATGTTTTACTTTTGAAACATGATTAATAATATAATTCGCACCATCGTTAGTGTAGTGAGTAAAATACTATTAATATTGAATAACTCGTGTGTTGTGACTGACATTGTATTTTGTAGTTGTTTTTGTTTCCATAAATTACACAGTATAATAATACTGAGTACATTTTCAAAAGACTAGCCAAAAACTGCTGAGCTGAGTTTAAAAATTAGCTGTTGGCTGTGTAATTGTTGACTACTTTTACTAGTAAGTTAAAATTATGGATAGGTTATTACCGGATGAGGAATCGTCTTTCTTTTACTGATGTGTAAAAATAAATTGAGAAATACTTACTGTTCTACAATTATTGAAGAACAGTAAGTATTTCTCAGCAAATCAGAAAGTCAATTACTTATCTACTATTTTATGTATATATTAAAAAAATAATTAATTAGATCATCAAATGAATGTGTTTCGCATTCGCAAGCCATTAGGCAGACAATATACTAAATACTAAGACTAGGTTAGCTTCAGTATGTAAATGATAGTATTCAAATATAACCGGCCAATATACTCCACGAAATGCACTCCAAGTTTGCTAATTTATTGGAGTGGAGTAAAAAAGTTGGTGAAACAAAAATAAATTCATCTCCACAACTTTAGTGGAGTTTGGAGTACTCCAACTCCATACTCCACGAATCCCAGTGAAACGGCCTCCTGTAGTTCCCTCCTCGGATCCTGAGATATATAGCATTTATACACATGAATAATATTACAAAAGAATATAATAGGCCTCCATCTTGTTTGTTGGGTAGCCGTCAGACTGCCGCTAAACTTTTACATTTCACTTTTCTATATGATGACTAAAAATAAATGGGAAAATAATGAATTGGCTCTAAATAAGTACGAATTTGGCAGAGTGCTAAAATGCAGCACAATATGACGCATGGCTGTACCCTGAGGTATACTGTCTGAAGCACTTAAAATATTGTCAGATGATCCGAGCTCTTAATAGATACTCTATTATGAGTCGGAGCTCGGCCTGTAGAAATTAACTGTGCTATTAACTATAGAATCAAATCTCATTTGAGAAGATGCGCAACACATGACAACTCACAATATATTACTTGCTTGTGACGATATTAACAACTGATAAATTTGCTCGTAAACTAATTCGAGCATGCTGAATTCAATGGCGGAGTCAACATTTTGAATTTTCTTTTGAAATGGGGGTTTTGGGAGGGTGCCAAAAGCCACATCTGCTGTCCTAAAATTATGAAATGGGGTACATAAACTAATTCGAGCATGCTGAATCTAATGGGGGAGTCAAAAATTTTAATTTACTTTGGGAAAGGGGGTTAAGGGAGGAATGAGTGAGAATAATGAGGGATGGGTCAATATTTTTAACATGAGAATTACGAGGTTTGAATGAAAAGTAAATATTTTTAAAATGAGAATTACGAGGTTTGATTGAAAAGTAAATATTTTTAAAATAAGAATTACGAGGTTTGAATGAAAAGTAAATATTTTTAAAATGAGAATTACGAGGTTTGATTGAAAAGTAAATATTTTTAAAATAAGAATTACGAGGTTTGATTGAAAAGTAAATATTTTTAAAATGAGAATTACGAAGTTTGAATGAAAAGTAAATATTTTTAAAATGAGAATAACGAGATTTGAATGAAAAGTAAATATTTAAAAAATAAGAAGTGAGAGGTTTGAATGAAAATTAAGTATTTTTAAAATGAGAATTGAGAGGTTTGAATGCGGTGTAAATATTTTACAAAATGAGAATTGAGAGGTTTGAATGCGGTGTAAATATTTTACAAAATGAGAATTGAGAGGTTTGAATGCGGTGTAA
>JAQFYC010001707.1:0-31443 GCA_034694165.1 Tomocerus mixtus | reverse complement strand
GTACATTTATATATGATGATGACGTAATTATAGGGGGGGGGTATTCAAAGTGTGACAAAGTGTGACATATGGGGGGGGGGAGGGGTCCAAAAAAACTTGGTGACGTGTTTAATGGACGGTCCCTAATATTATTTCAAGGGTAGCAAAGGCACTCCGTATAGGAATATTGGAAGTTTGACTTGTACAGGTATTCCTATCAAGTTATTTAACTTATTTACTATTTAAATAACGAGTTTGCTACCTACAGCACTTCAAGACTTAATTAGCTGATTGAATATTAGCATCGATGAGGTGTGCTAATGAGGGTTAAGAGTTAATAGCTCGTTTGTAGCCAACACTTTCGATTGTGTTCCTTTCAAACAAGTGCAACTGCTTAGTACAGAGATATTTATCTAATGGAAATGGAGTACAAAGTACAACTCCTTTATACACACAATGCATGTATATGGTAGAATGTAGACTTTGTTTAGGTTTAAACTTAATTCCTAGGATTTGTACAATACAATGAAAATATCAAGCTGTAGAGGTTAGTTACGCCATTTTAAAATCCATCCAGACCCAGACAAGGCAGACGTTCCTTCCCAATCATATGTACGTAATCAACAATAAGTCAAAGTATTTAGAGTTGGAGTTGAATAGTGATAGGAAATCCTATCTACAATACACAATGACCGATAAAGTCAAAGTGGCTAAGTATGTGATGATACGAGAAATTTATAGCACATCACATCAGGTTTCATGTCGACTCTGACTCCATGATACGATATAATATACAACCAAACTTGCTTCACATCACAGCACAACGCTGAAACCGATAAGTTACTTACTGACTGAACTGAACTCAAGTGTTCTACAGAAGCAGCTGCTTCTAACTCTAACTTATCAGCGGCTGCAATCAGCCTTTGGCCTTTTACTTTACTTACTAGTAATATACTTGCTTCACTTTGTTCATATACATAACAATTCATTGTATGTACAGTACAATACAGAACCACAGTATTTTAAAGTCAAAGTCAAGTAACTATACAGACTGCAGATACGAGAACACCAGCAAACATTTAAAGTATATCACTTGTCAAATACAGATACACATGTTTTAAACATTGTCAATAGCATTTCCATTTCAATATACAATTTTAATGAGTCTTTAACTACCTATATGTACTATTTATGTGCACAGAAATAAGTACGCAGTAATGGTACCTTGAAGATTCTATTTTAAGATGTATTGTTAAGTAGTCTCTAAAGTTTATTGAAATAAGTTCATGCTTTCCAGCTCACAGGAACAAATAGGTCCAAATTCCTGGCTACATATATGGAATGGTAAAAATATGTACATATTTACAAACTGCAGGCTTATTATGTTTCAGGAAACCGTACGGGTATGAGTCAACATAATGATTGGTATATAAATAAAATATACGCTTACCTTTGAATAATGATCCAATAATTCGTATTCGTGTCTTAACGAACTAATTCCACATATCACAAGAAGTACAAATATTACATGCTTCATTACATAATAAATCCACAAAACTGTAACTCATATATTGTGATTGTTTATGGGTAGGAAATACTAGTATTATTTGTAAGTAAGGTAGCTGAATAGACCCAGAATGCCAGAATATGACAAACAGGACAAGGACAGGTATAACACTTGAAACGTACTTACTCAATCGGTAGTAAACTTAAGGAAAATAATCGTTTCGCCAAAGTTCAGTTGTAAACTTAACTCAACTGAACTACATAATATACTAGTGCAGTATACTAGACACGGAAGGCAGCAGAAGTAAAGTTAGGCCATTATTTAGCCTAACTTAGAAACGTATGCCAATAATGAAACTCTTCAACACTTGCACTAAACTGTTGTGAAGAAAATTGAACCGAATGCTCTGATCTGAGCTAAAAGTAAAAGTAAACTTAAAGACGTCAGCTCAGCAGTGAAGTGAACAACTTTAGCTGGACTATATACTATAATAACAACTCAAAGGCAAAGCAACGGTCCGGTTCTTCTTTATAACGAAACCAAATTCAGTTCACTACATACATGTTTATACTCATGTTTATAGATAAGAGATTTCTTGCAGAAAATCACAATCAGCAAGCTTAACTGGAAGAAAGGATATTCAATCCAATTCAATGAAGTCCCAGTCAATGCCCATCAAACTACTATATGTAAACCATAAATGAAATACAAACTATTGATATGAACTTCATATTCGTAATAACACTGTTGGGGTCGTGGTTGCATTCAGCAATGCTCCTAATAATCGAACGGCACATTAGACACAAGTACGCAAATATTATACATACGAGATTGTAATTTTAAACACAAATATTAGATAGCTATGTATGTTATAAGAATAAAGTAAGGTACAATCCAGTCCAAGTCCAGGAATAAAGCACACAGAGATTGTAAGTTGAAGATTGAATGAAATGAGTGAGTGACGGGGACGGTTGTTGATGGTGACAGGACAGAACTGAGCTGGACTGGAAATACTAAAGAGACTTGTAACAAAACGAAGTCAGAGCAAAGCTCACGGACACAGAGAGAGCACTAAGCTAACAATCCTCGCTCGGCACGGCAATTCTGTACATAACATACATGTACTATGTATATAGTACAAGTAGAAGGCAAAGAACACTGTAATAGTAATAACTACAGCGTGAGCTTTGTGAAGTGAAGTGAACTGAAATTCACTGACCATTTCCTTCCCTTATTTCCTTCGGCTATTTCATTTCAGTTCATTTCTTCCCCTTAAACCCATACTGGAATGGAATGGAGATATAATTAAATAGCTTACTTTACTTACTTATGTACTACTACAATCTACAACACTATTCTGCCCTTTCTTAACTTGTGCCCTGTCTCTATATCACTCTGTGTACTAACTAATGTCTAAACAACGTAAACGTAACATAAGTAAGTAAGTTACCGACTAATGTTATGTTGGCTTGCTCTTTGGTTTCTTGGCTCATAATAAGTTACTTGTCCGCTACACATATTTACTAATACCTTATATTGTACAGACAACTCAACCAAAATAAAAGGCAAAGCAAAGCAAGGAAAACATACAGATAGCCTTCGACTTTGTGCTTTATGTTTTCATTTACTTTGCCTATTGTTGTAAAACTTTACAATTTTCAACAGCTAACTACTAACTACCATCTATGTACGTATTTACTATTTACCCTAGTAAGTATTACTATGTACACAACCGTTCATTAATGTATTACTGACGATAAGTTGAACTGAATGATAGTAAGTACCTATCTGTACCTTCCTAAAGGAAATAATATAATAGTATATACTTCGTCGCATCTCGTAACTATCTAATATACCTTCTCCATAGTTTATCATCAAGTAGTAGCTTCTGTTTTGTACTAGTTATCCATGTACTATCTGATAGTCCAGTCCAGTCCAGTAGTGCAGTAGTATTTTAATATTAAATCAGTAAACAGACTCATTTGAGAGTTCAGTTCACAAACATACCATGCAACCAATGCAGTGGAAGTAATACATTTACATTCAATATTTAAAATCAAGTAGATAAATAACTCTGCCAGTTTATGATTAGGTACTTTGTTAAAGATATCTGTACTACTAACATAACAAGTACACAGTATACTATAAGAAAGGGCAGATATGAAGCTGTAGTTTCTATCTTTCTATACATATTTATTTAGTGTATATTCTGTGAATAGTATCTGTATAGGTCTTGTATGTTGATGCGATCCTATGGAAAAGTAATAAGAAAAGGGAAACGAAGCATGACCTGGACTTGGACTAGCCTGGCATCGTTTGGCTTGGCCTGGTCTGCATTACTTAACAATGTATGTACTAACACTACCGCACCGATTGCAACTGCATGAGCTTCCATTCTATTGAACTATATATGTATAAAGTCGATATGGATGTGATACTGCTTTACTTTGCCTTCCTTTCATGGATATACTTTTCCAGAGCTTTACTAATGGTTATAGTATATTTAGTAATAGTCATAAGTAAACTACTAATCGTAAGTAAGTCCTAAAAGAGCGGAATTGAGCCCTAAATCTACACTCTATAATATATTGTATAATATTATGGGTATACTAATGTGTCTAATGTAGTACCTAAGGTAGTTATGTATAGGATCAGTATAGGTAGCTCTATGTAATGGAGTTTGTAATAATATACTTACTACTTACTTACCTACTCTAGAAAACCAATTTAATACGTAAGACTTTGTAGCATAGCGACTCCCTTCTTCTCGACTTGGCTTAGCTTTTCCCTGCATGGCCATGGCCATCAAGCACGTCAATATTAATACATACAGCAGCCTCTCATTTTCTTTAGTCACCAATAATATACATACAATTCAATCCACCAATAACTAACTAATAAGTTTACTTGTATCTGTAATATCGAGTAAAAGTAACCTTCTCAGATTTATTCTTGGGTATCTGCTATACATAATTACTATTGAGACTTACTTATCGTTAGCTGAGTGTTGATTTGACTCAAATAATGCTCTGGATGTATTTATATTCACTCTAAGTTCATATCACATGCTAATAATGTAGTAATAATTGAGGAGCTTAGCTCCATGGTGCTTGTATGTGTATAAACTTCCTTTAGTAAGCAGATATGTCTGTCTTAAAGTGGTTGGCAGTCTTTATTTCTTTATTTTATACAGGAGAGTTGAGCCTCGACCCTTGTGACTTTGACTTGGGTACAATAACTCATACATTTTTAAAATAACTATACCTAGTCATATTGTTATATTGCCCACATAGGTAGTTGAGCATGCATATTTCATTTCATGTAGTATAAAGTGAATTCCATTAATGTCACTAACAATCTTAAATCTCTCGACTCGTTTATGGTTTTAGTCATTAACAGGATGGAATCTAAACAATCTGCAGTTTATTTGTTAGTCAAATGTGCTCTCATTTGTTTAACTATCTATCAATGCTTGATGGGATGCTAAGGAATGGACGAGACGAGACCAACAGGATGAGCTTCAGTTGACATGACACTGTCTGTGACTATGAGTTAACAAAATGCGTACTGATTACCATTACCATACAGTACGTAGCAAGTATTTAGGTAGCTTATCATAACTATTAATCTTCGACTGGTCTGGTAGTTAGTTTTCCCACATATTTATTTATATTGATAATATAGAGATGTGTACAAAAGCGTTAGGTACATAATTACTTCTATTTGCAAATAGAACACAAATGATAATATCCCTCTCTTAGTATCATATATATTTGAATAATTGTAACATAACAACTAATATAGGACAGAGAGGAAACCTAAATGCACAATAACACATTCGAGCACTTGAACATTTATTTGATTTGTCCTTCTTAGCAAAACACATTAAGTAGCCACTAATACCATTTAGAGAGATGATTCGTTTCATTTAGTTGGGCTTTGTCTTTTATTACAGGATGTGAGTAAGCAGCAATTCAAAATAAATGGGAGTGCTTGCTCTCTCTGCTCTGGATGGACTCCTTAACGTTATGCTTACTTACGATTAGTACAACTTACAATACAACATCTACTGTTCTACACATTCTTAACGTAACCTAAAGCATTTGTTGAGATTGTATGTATACAAACATTATTATATTATTACTCACGATCAGATATTCAGAGCTGCATCAAAAAATTCAAGCCAGTGTGAAACTGGTATGTAAATGCATTCTAAAGAACGTGTTATGTTACGTTGGATGGAGACGGACGCTGGAGTGGAGACTAGACTTTGATTTCACTCGACACTATCGTCTATACTATTCGCCCCATAAATGGCAACAGAAAGAAAATTATGCACAGCTATCCTATTATTTGTAAATGATTTTTTTGACGGAAAAGGCAATTTGTATTTGAATCTGCCGATAAATATTACAAGTACATATCGCAAACAAGGTAGTACTACATATAATATTACATTCAGTGCGGCATAATGTTTATAACACAATTAATAAGTAGTAGAACATTTGGAGTCGGGTGGGAAGTTGTAATTACACTACTGGAATTTTTTCCTACAGAACTGGAGCCGAAATAGAGCACTTGATGCTCTATTTTTTGTATTGATTAAGTAATGTTTCCAATTGTGCTAAATATGGTGGAATTAGTGAAAGATTTGGCTTAGAATCATTACATACCATTTCTTTCCTGGAACTATTTATCTCATACTAACAACTAAATATTATTGAACGAGAAACGATTTCTACTCTACATTTGCACACGTAAGCAATACAATTATTAGCCGAATTTTCCAATTCAGTTTGATCAGATGACAATATGGTTACATTATCTAAATAACTAGTGTTTCTAGTGGCATGACATTGAGTGCAAGAATTTATGACCATAACAAAATTCTTATAAGAGTAGGAATGGAGGGAGATGCGATTGTAATATCTTAAATGTCTTTTATTTACATAAGGTAGCTAAAGCTACTATTATAAATGGCTCAACCGCAAATAAATGTTCCTGTTAAAGCTAACCCGTCAAAATAAAATCCATTATGGACAAAGTTTCGTCTTCTCCTGTCTCCGTCCGTACTATATTATTTGATTTGATGGGAAAGGAATATAAAATGACAGTTTGACAAAGAGGATAAAATAAAATCAGATCCAAATCTACGTCTATACCTAATGTAAGTATTACAGGGAGGAAAGGAAGCGGGCGAGTTCTATTTTATTACGAGAGCAGAGTCGGAGTCTACGAATATTTTGAATGGAAGGGAGAGGAAAGTGAGCGAGGGATCTGGAATACAATGAATAAATCTCAAGCAGATAACTACAGAAAACACTAACATTGCCTAAGCACACTAGGTAGATATAATACACATTACACTTGGAAAACTACGCACGCTACACACTTACATACGTAGGAAGAAGGGATGTGAATTTACAATAATTTCCATGAACTCTATTTGTGATAAATGATTGCTTCTGTATTTGGTAATAAAGAAATACATAAAACACAGGGAAGAACTAAAAAAGCCTTTGGAGTCTCATATCATGATGATAATGACTCTCAATCATATACACACATGGTCACAGTGCATATAAATACACGAGTAACTGGAATATTTAATAGCCACGTGAGTGTATGCCGAAGGCACACAATACTGATAGGGACAGGGCCCTGGAGTATTTCGGATTATATTAAACAATGTTTTCACGCGTAGTGTTTTTAAAGGAAGCATGTAAGGTTAAGAAATTAATTCACAACGCCCATAATTTTTGTATCTCATCAATATTTGCCAATTACGTAGATAGTGTAGATATCCAAATATTATGTATTTATGTAAAAGAGGTAACAAAATATAATCAATAAGATATAACAATATTAAACAACAGCTTAGGGCTACCTTAGTACGTAAGTTAGTAAGGAAGTTTTAGTTATAATTTAGACGTTGGTTTTGCTAATTTACATACAACATGTTCATTATGTTAAGTATAACATAACAGACAAAATCGCAAAATTGGGTGATGCTGGTTAGATTCAGGGTTGAATGTAAATTGTTTACCTGATGGTATTGTGTAACTACGACATAAATATGCGTGCATATCTAGGTGCTAGTTTCTGTGTACCTACATGGAAGGTAGTGTATTCAACGGTGTGCGAAATAACAAAGCAAGTTGTGAATTGTGGGTGATCCGATTCTCTTATCCTGAGACTGAGCCTTCTTTATTCTGCTCTTGTACATATGTAGCCGTACCATCTCTAGCTCTCTACTAGTACAGTAACATTATAATGATTATGTATGTATGTATATATGTGGCCGTTGCTTAGCTAGCTTGGTTTGGCGTGGCTTGATCTGACTCTGGTTTGGCTCTGGCTGCAGTTTAACTCAGCTCGGCCCAACTGACAATAATAAGTATGAGCTCTGCCAAAACTATTGCATTTATGTACATACTTACTACTCCGAACGAAATATAACGTCAGAATAGTGCAGTGCAGATATATATTACACATAAATACAACTACAGCAACTCAATATAATACGTACTGTATATGAATTCTATCTAAAGCCTTTAGCCTTACCTTCCACTATGCTGTGTATTGTACATAAAACTCAATGTGTGCACAATACTCCCCTACAAAACAAAATAAAACTGAACTGAACTGCATATGTGTACCTAAAGTAAAGAAATAACATCATTGCCATTGCAAATGCAAATAACCACATACACACAGTACTGTGTAAGAAGCATTGCAATAAATAATGTATGTACATTGTGCTCATTCTTACAATAAATATTATTAGCTTTTAATATACGTAGTAGATACTAAATTAACTAGTAAAAGTGTTATTATTTCTTGCTTTAATTTATTTTATTGTAAAAACGTGTTTGTTTTAATATCCCTACTTTACGTTGCTAGTTTGTGTAACTTTGTAAAAGCAATAACAATAAATATTATTATATATCTCTGATTGTTATGCTGTGAATTACTTACAACAAAGTTTACGTACCTCTACACAATTTACACAAGTACAGATACAATATAGGAAAAAATGTGAGAGTGGAGAATGACCATAGCCATAGCCAGTCATTATCATTATGCTAAGTACTGTATTAGACAGGAGAATTGCACGTACCTAATATAATGCAGAATAGAAAAGAGTTAATGATTTTGAATGTCCATTGAGAAGAATATGTGAATTGGAGTTAAATATACTGCATTTTCGCTCATCCTGTGTTACATAACAGTAGATACTACACATAATATGCACTACATACATTATGTATTATCGTAAAGTTATATTTATTATGTAATGTGGCGTAAGTGCAAGTGTAGCATATTAAAGATGAATTTATATATGTACTGTATGGTATGGCTTAGTTTTGTTTGAACAATTGACAATATTATAAAAGATCAAGTATCTTATATGTAGCAGATATAGCCATATAGCGTAAAGGAAAGAATATATCCGTAGCATAGAAGCATAGCTAACTAAATACATTGCTTACTGGTTTGGGTTTGGTTGTAGATAGTTCATAGACTATTAGAGAAGATGGTTTGCCTTGCTTGCTTCGAGAGAATAACATAAGAGCTTATCTCAAATCAAAATGTCTCCGGATGCTTACTCCCTAAAGTACTTAGGGCTTGACAGAATGGTCTTGTGTGCTATCCTATTATATTATATTATGGTGCTATGTAGAGGTTTGCTTTGGTTTTGCTTTGGTTTACTTGCTAACTTCAGTTTACCAGATATATATTTATGTGCAGTATGTATAAGAGAAGAAACATAGGCACTGTTATAGTCGATAGCCATTTAGATATACAGACCAGACCAGAGTTGACAATACTATTAGGCATGTACACTTATATAGTATAGAAGAGAAAAAAAGATAGAAATATAAGATACACTTTGAGATTGAGTGAATAAGTGAGTGAGTGAGCTGAAGCTAAAGTACATGTCTTTCCTTGCTTTGCTATTCTTTGCTTTACTAGCTGAACACAATAGAAAAGTGCACAAACGTAGCAAACTACAATATTCTTCATTCTTATCGTCACCATTTGCCTCAGACTCCTACTCGCCTTTCAACGTTACCTACATACTTATAAGCCATACTCTCACATGAAACCATTACATTCTACTTGTACTTGCAAGACCAACTTCAATATATCTGTATTCAACAACCATCACCCATCCTACCCAATCTTTTCCTACATAAATATAATATATAATACTTTTAAACTTGGGTTACCTACTTTACCTACTTTCCTTCTCTTATAGTAATATAATGCAAACTGAATTGAAGTAAACTGACTTGGCTTTGGCTTGGCATGACATGACAATGAGTCAAGTCAATTCAGGTACTCTTACACACTTAATATAGAAAAGACTAAGACAAGGCACCTACTGCACGTATTTATCTAGATAATACATAAATATAGTAAAAATATAATCTACATTTAAATGATTATGTCAAGTCAAGCTTTATATATCGTATCCTCAGAGAAAAGGAAGACATGACAAGATCCACAAACAAAACACAACAAAAAATATTTACACACAAACAGCATTATAATGGGTGTCCATCCCCACATTTCATTACATTACAATTACAGTAGGAGAAGGAATTAGTAGAACGTTTGTTTCTTCCACAGATTTTTAATCTTAATGTCAATTGTCGTTGTCCGGCAAAACAAGGGCAAATATTGTCTTTGTTTTTAATGAGTTTTTTATGCCGCTTGCTTGTCGTTGTCATCTCGTGTTGTCTTATGTTAAGCACACCAGGATTTATCCATTCATTTATCCTATTCACAGAACAACCTACTGTTAAGACACGGACAGAAGTCAACTAGCTCAGCTAACGAAGCTAGCTGTAAGCTCACAATTAATCCATGATCAATCAAAGCACTATACATTGCTGCAGGTATGTAACTCTACAAAAATGTATATATATAAGAAAGCTATGTTCAAACATAATGCAAATGTTAATTAAGTACAATGCTAATCCGACTTAAAAATTGTATACTAATTGGCATTTAAAATCGTCTTCGCCAACATGTGAAGGATATTACAAAGAGCTGGGTAAACTGTAATTAGAGCAGTGCGCACATCGGAATGGAGATTTAAATGAGTCTAAATATTAGCTATACGATACAAAATACAGGCTAAACACGCGTTCAAAGTTAACAATGTGCGGTATCGGTGTACTTTCTACTTTGATGCTAATTTAATTATGAAGTAGCTCGTTAGTTATTGCTTACTAATCCATTAATGTGATTGTTTGCGTTTGCATATTTAATGTTTATTGTATACTAATGTGCACATTTTCAATAATTAATTATCTTGAAATTAAAATCTTTAGAAGCAACTTACTTTTTTTGAATACATACATGTGTTGCCTCATCTACTACCATGTACTTAAGCTTTTTACATATTAATAACTACACCATTTTTGTCTGTTTAAATCATGCTTGTTCTTACTACGAAATTAAGTTCAATATGGTTTAAACTTTAGTGAAATTTTTTGCATCTTAAGTATTTCATATTAGGCACCAATTAATTTCATTACATTATATGTTGATATTACGATTCTACGATCTAATATGTCCATTCCAGTTGTTTCCTCTTTGCTGTATTTTTCTAAAATACTAATTCACAAAAAGAACAACATCATATCATAAGAGACACTTGCTAATCTTTTCACATATAGTTGGCGATGTGAACAGGAGGTTAATTCAGATGTAAAACGATTATCAAATGTTTTAAAATGGAGAAATAAATGTAGCTTCCCATAGAAAGGGAATCAAAAGATCTCAAACTGAGTGAGAGGATATGGAGTTAAGTTTAAGTTAAGTCCGTTGCTTACCGAATGTGTTTACGGGTTGAAGAGATTAAATTGATGCGGTGTGGGTGTTATGTAGGTTAGGTTAAAACAAGCTGTAGTTTTTCTGCTTAGTAGTTTATCTTTAGTTTTGTGCTGTGGGAATAGGTTTAAAAGCCATTGCCAACCCAGAAATAAGTCTGTACATACGTAAATACTTAGATATAGATAGCTACTGTAACCGAAGAGAATATCTGAACAGAGGGAAGAGCAAACCATAAGATAACTAAGTAGTTACATCTACTATTTAGCTGGTAATGCTGGATATAGTAAGTATCTCTCACTTAGGTTAGGTTAGCTTAGCTATATTTTATGTGAAACAGAAATAAATAGTGTGTGTGAGTGTATGTGTATGTGTATGTAATATGACTTGTTAGTTTATATATGAAGTTTGTGTAACTATGAATACAGTAAGAACACACTCAAAGTACAGAAAGAGTTTAGTACAGTAGTTGGTAGTAATGTAATGCTATAGTACTTATTTTAGAGTAAGTAAGTGTTTTGATGTAAAGCATTTTGAGGGTTTTGCTATAAAGATGAGCGCTAGCTCACGAAATCCTCGCTCGATATTTAGCCAAGCCTAAGCAGAGGCAAAAGGCAGACTAAAGGGAAAAGCAAGCTAAAGCTAAAGAAACTCCAGCGGATTTTGTGAGAGAGAACTCAACTTCCTTTCATCAAGTATCTAGAACTTCCTTTAACTCTACTTCTGCTCTAAAGAATTCCAG
Source organism: Tomocerus mixtus (assembly GCA_034694165.1). NCBI lineage: Eukaryota > Metazoa > Arthropoda > Collembola > Entomobryomorpha > Tomoceridae > Tomocerus > Tomocerus mixtus. The sequence continues at coordinate 19,369 of JAQFYC010001707.1, read as the reverse complement.
TTTCTATCAAAAGTCAGTTTAGTTCAGTTCAGTTCCTTTGCCTTCGCCTTCCATCACTTGAGCAGAATAGTCCAAAGTCTCACCAACCAACCGAACCAACTAAACACAGGCAAAGCTTCACAGCCCTGCAGTTTCGTATGGAATAGTGATATACCTAATGTGCCTATATACAATAGTATACATACTACAGTATCTGTACATAGAATACATACCTTGTGTAATACGGAGGTAAGTAAAGTACGCTTAATCACACTATTCATTTTAATCACGTCAGACTGAATAGAATGAATGCAGATGCTATCTTATCGTCATTTGCTTGTATTTTTCAAGCACGCAGTACATTTTAAATGAAATGAAAAGAATACTTCTATCCTAAATCTATTCTGTATACAGGGATACCCTTGCAAAACACATAATACTACTTATCTGCATGTACATACGTAGAATAGAATGAGAATAGCTGTGCACACTGCACTGTGTAATGTACGCCGTACGTGTCTGTCTTCATGCACATATTTCTTTCAAGGCATGTAATTTTACTTATTCTCATAAGAAATACCGAGTAGTAAGTAGTTACATGTACTAATCTCCTAATATCCTTTCTCTTACACTTTTTATTTAACTGTCTTCATTTTGTGATGTTGACTTTTGGTGTTATTATTATTATTACTTCTATGTAGCACAAAGCACAATGCCAAATTATATTAAAGAAATACTTTACTATCCCATATTAAGTATGTATTATATGACTTACAAGTATTCAGTACACTTTAACAATGTAAATAACAATCGAATGAACTAAACTGCTCAATCATAATAATAATACTATCTCATACTTCACAACTAATTACTCTATAAACTAATAATCCATATGAATCATCATGTCATGTATTAAGCTGTGCTATATTGTATGCGTATTGGATGAACAAAACAAGTTTAGTGTACTATCTATATATTACTGTTCTGTACAATACTAATACTACATGATGTTGGGTTGGATGTGTGTAATTTAATCCGTAAGTTGTGTGCGTGCAATGAAGCGTGTAGATACTTTATACTATATGGGGTTGGATAGCTGGATGTTGAATTGAATTCTAGTGCCCTGGGCAAAAAAGCTAACAAAGGTAAAAAATCAAACGACAAATGGTGATCAGGGTGGTAAAAAACTAGCCTGCATCCTTTGCTCTTGCTTTTGGTCTGCTTATATCTGTACTTATACTAACATATATACTTATTTCAACTTGCTTTCCTTTAGCAAGGTTTGGTTACATATGTTTTAGACATATGTATGCATGTATGTATGTGTAAGTAAAGTGTAGCGTTTCACTGTACTATAGTTTAAGTGGTGCGTTTGTTTAGATGGTAAGTAAGAAGTGAGTTGTTGTATTTTACTTGTAGTAGTGTGGTGGCCTATGGTTTCCCTGGCTTTTTGGTTTTACTTTACTTACTTACTTGGCTTGGTTTGGTTTGGCCTGCCTTTGCTTTGGATGTTGGTTTGACTTTGCTCACAGCTAGCTTGTTGGTTTGCGTTTGGTGACTCCTAAACTAAAGATGCAGCATTTGCTTTTTACAAGTTCAACAAAACCTAAGGGATAAGGATAAGAGTGAAGTGAGTATAAAGCAAATGCATTCATTCAATACTGCTGCACAAGAGAATATGTACTTATGTGCATACAACAAAACAGAACACTACACTGCACTACAACTACACTAAACAAGTAAAGAGAGAGACACGAACGAAAACGCAAACGAAGACAAGGCTGAACTATAGTATATATAATATAATTCTGTAGTGAACTAAACTAAACTTAAGTAAGCCAAAGCCAACAAAACAACGATCAGGGAATAAAGGCAAAAGAGAAAACCACAACACTAAAGTTCAATAAACATGAATAAATAAAGGAAACAGAGTGGAATTGACTAGAGAACCGAGTCTCTTCAATTTGTCTACGAGGAAAAACATGCAGTTTACACACTGTGTGTGATGTAATGCAAAGCTTTATCATGAATCCTCTAAATTATACACACATTTTAATCCATTATGGCTTATGCCAACAATCAGTAAACACATTCACTAAATAAATGCATTTCATTATAACATTCAATTTCTATTCATAAGTTTTTGACGATTTTCTGTTATATAAAATAGTTAAGTAGGGTTATTTAATGATAGTTTTCATATATACATTGGGATTTTGATCTTCACACATAGTCACGAAAATTAAAAAATCTTTATGATTCTTTAAGTATGTATAAAAATGTCTTTACCTAAATTCACAATGTGACACTAGGCATTAACTGAAGTGGGTAATTTATTTAAGACAAAAAAGTACAGTTCTAAAACAGTAATAAAAGAAGCACGTTTTTGACACGATACACATCGGTATTTGGTTGAAATCAGGCTAAGGATGAAGGAGATAAAAAATGTTTTACAGAATGAGAATGATGATGTGTGTTTGTACAGGGACCACAGTTTTGTCATGTTGTGTTTATGTATTAAAAGAATTTATTTAATGAAATGAATGTATTTTTTATACGAAATGTAAAGAGTAATAATGGTGGCACATGCAGTCTTAAGAAATTCTACAATACACAGACAGACATATATAGGAGGTAATAATATGTTTGGAATTTGGCTCATAATGGTGAAAAGAGGAAATCGTGGAATGAACTATGAAGAGAACAAGGATTTCGTCTGGTGTAGCTGGGTGCAGTTGAGCTGAGTTGAATCAAGTAAACGTAAGTAATGTTACTAAGTTGGCAAAACTGAAAAATCAGAAATGACGAAGAGCTTTTATGTCATTATCATTTTTCTCATGTCGTGAGTCCTTTGGAAGGAGCCCGAATTGTATACCGGTACTTTCTTCAGTTCAGAATGTCCGTGATTTATGGGATACATTAAATAATAGAGCTTCTAACCCAGCAAAGCATCACACGCACGCACAAACATATAAAACAAGACACTGTCTATATAAACTAAACCGAACTACAAATATTTTATAGTAAACATACCATGCATAAGCATAACTTCTTTAACTACGTAATACATATATTGTATATTTACACACTATATATAAATACAAATAAATACATACATATAGTGTAAAGGCTACAGGCACACGCATATATTTGTACATAGAAGATTCACATAGATATTCGTAAAAGATAAAGAAGCTATAAGATATGTATTACGTTTCTAGGTAAACTAAGAAAGAAGATATACAGTACTTTCTATGGAAAACATTGGTTGTGTATTGCGTATACATGTTTTAGCCATTAATGGTTAATTGAAATGCCTCATCTTGTACTGTCCTGCAGTTTACAATGTGCTTATTACCTGAAGCCTTATTCTATCGGCATGTTGTGTTGTTTGGTTGGGAAACTTTAGCAAGCCATAGTTAAGTTTAGTCATCCTCTTACTTATTTACTTGTCTTGGCGTGTCTTCCCTTTATATCTAGTATATGTATTATACCAAGTAATACTCACTCTCTTATAGTTGTGTACATAATATACAAATAATTTTATACTTGTTATACTACTTACTACATTCTCAACAATTTTTTGAGCATCTGGTTTGGTCTATGTAGCTTGTTGTAAGTGCAGTGGTAAATAAGTAGGTAGTTGTAGTTGCAAATACTCGCGATTAGTGTTTGAATTATGTACATACGTAGTTTTTTGCCTTTGGATCGCTGTTTCTTACAATTCTTTCTATTGCTACATGGAAAGTAACAATAATAAATAAAAGATATTTCCATACTTCTATTTATGTGGTGAATGTACGAATACACTATCTGTCTACTACCTATTAATGCATTTTATAGATGCATCAACCTCTGCATTTTGTACATTCTATAATAAGGTATGCAGAATAATGTTCCTTTTGGCAATAAGGATGTATAAATGGATAATACTCATATTGCAATAAGGAATATGTAGCTATATGTATTTGGAAAGACATTTTCTATAGTAAAGTGAAGTGTAAATGTCTGAATTTGGTTTAGAATTTATAAGGAGCTGACGATGAGGACACTTGGGCTAGGGCTAGGACACGGATCGATTGGATATTACAGAGGAGTAGTAAGTAGCAATACTACAGTGTGCATTGTGTTTATTAGAGCTCCCTCTTCTATTAACAATGTCACAGTTATTCTTTTGAAAGGAGTAAACCCTTAAGTTTTACAACTTGGGAATAACTATCGCTGGGTATTGTACGTAAGAGAAATAATGTTGACATAAAGTGAAGATGAAAGACAATGTAAGCCAAAACAGAGGAAAATACAAGATCTTTTATTGCTAAACAACAAAAAGAGCCGTTTTATATTTATGTATTAACGTCTGGCCTGCCCTGGCCTGGCAGGGCTTGGATAACTCTCCAGTTTTTCTGATCTCCTCTTCCATATTTTCTTTAAGATAAGAGTCTTAGTTTAATGTTCGTGCTGGTTTGAATGATTCAGTTATGTGAGTGTATTTAAGTCTAAGAGAAAGGGAAATGGGATAAATGCTGTTAACATTTGCTCTTTCCTTTTCGTTGTGCGTTCTTTAATTACACTGATATCTATCATTCTTTCATTATTGTCAAATTGACTTAAATCCTATTCCTATTCTCTCCTGGACTCTAAACGATCTACTGTGTAAAGTAATGTAATGTTCCTTCGTAACGTAAGTGGTTTCGCTTTGACTTGTCTTCGACAACCAACTATACGACTTCTGCCTCCACTTCGTCCCTTCCCCTCGGAAAACTAATGGAAACAATGGCTTAAATATTCCGCATTCATATTAGTAAGAGGAGAAGGAGGTTCGGGTAAATGACATACGCACACGTCATTTCGTTGTACAGTACAATATTATACTCGACAGCAGCATAGCAGTAAAAGTAAGTAAGTGTTTCAAGTGTACTGCACATTGCATTGTGCTATTCCTTTCCAATGTTTTAACTACCTTCAGGGGTTACGTTCATTAAAATTACATACTATTTTATGACATTTGGTATGGCACTCGGAACAGACAGCTGAATGAGAATAAGTAAACAATAACTTATTTGTAGTTAACAACAGTTTAGTATTTATATTTTATGATTCAGTTTTAATATCATTAAGCTAAATGTAAAGAGCTCTGCTAAATGCAATAAATTCGCTTCGCAACCTACTTCATAGTATCTGTAGGTACCAAATCTGCATAATCTGCATACTACATATTATACGTATGTTTCGTAAATGCCAGCTTAGAATAACAAGGGGCTATTGCATCTGTTCTTTTTTTATAACATGGTATTTTCTTTTTATGGCTAATTTTGATCTCCTTTCGACTTCATTCTGTCCAACACGTAATACAATCTTTAAAAAGTTCATTTTTATATAAACGCTCGAAAAAATTAACAACACAATTAATTTTATCTTGTAATAAGAATTTGGAATAGGATCACTAGCACTACATGCACTGTCACTTAAGTATGTATCCAACATGACATTACGATTCAGTATCTGAAGTTGTAATAAAATGAACATTATAAAAGTTCTCACGGACTGTAATAAACTATTTCAACAGCTAGTATGTACATTAAATGCTTATTTAGCATATTATTGCAAACAACAATTGCATGCGAACCAATGTATATGTAAGGAAAAAATTGGAAGGTTTCCACTTTGAAATATGAGACGAAAACAATTAACGCATTGATAGTTTTGTCTCTGTCTCTATGTACACGTACGTACGTAGCAATTTCGTAAGTACAGATTAGAGATACAGATAGGTAACATTAATAAATCTGTTTAATGTGTGCAATTGAATGATTATGATAATAAGCAGAAATTAGCACGTAAATATTTACGAGCTTAGGCTTAGCTACTACGAACTAACGTAGTGATGCAAAGGAAGGAAGCTTTATGCGCTGTAAATATGATATGATAATATGAATAGTGACACATGTGATGTATGAACATTGAATAAATCGAGGTCACACTCTGGTAGCGTGTGTGAATGGTAAGTAAGTGGTTGTGATGTATATTTGAGCATAGAAGATTTAGTAAATACTACACTAGTACTAACAGTTGCGGCAATTCATCAAAAATCCAATTCTAATTCTAATTCAGTTATGATTGCAGTGTAATATTGCATACTGTAATAATAAATGCGTTTACAGTTTATGATACATCTTCATTCCTAAATAGATCTATTCTAGTACTACAAAGGACAAAACAAAAGGGTTATTTTACACTTATAGAGATTCACAAAGAAGATTCTATTTACTATTCACCTTTAGTTATGTATTTATGTATGTCTGTGTTATGTATACATCAACTTTGTGTTTTGCACAATAGTATACAAATGGTAGGTATTATAAAATGAAGCACTTCTGTTGTGTTGTGTTGTCACCGTCACAGGAAATACGAAAAGGAATTTCCTTTTACAGATCTGTATTCTGCACTCCAAGGAGAAATCACTTTAATTCATTCAAGCAGTAAAAACGTGAGTTCCTTTTTGCCTTGCTTTGCCTTCCCTCACAACAGCATAACATAACATAACATAACACAAACAACAGAACCAGAGCATACTGAGAAATGTATACATACCCAAGATACAATATACATACAAGTATGTAAGTAAGTAATATTATTACATTTATAGGAATAGATGGATACCTAAACGACAGAAAAGTTCTTCGTTCTTCTCTACCACGTAATATGTTATTGCATTATAGTATGGAGCTGCAGCTACCTAAAATGTCTACAAGGCAAGGCAATAGCTACGTATATAAATATAAATGCTATTCCAGTTACACTAAATCTGAAACCCGAACTGGATAAAATGAAGGGAAGTGAATGTGGTAGTGGAATAGCATGGTGTGTTATTATGTTGTACCAAAGTTGGATCCAGATCCAGATCAATTCTATTCCCTCACTCTGGAAGTTCAGTTTAGTTTTAAGCAAAGCAAAGCACATCACAACCAAAACCGAACGTGAATTGTAGCATATAGTTAGTTACCTATATGTACAGTATACGTAATGGAATAATCCTAGTTTTATGCTGACAATGTGCAAGCCGGTCTTTACCCGGCGGTTATCTTATCACTTTTAAAAACTGCTCCTGCCCTGTACTGAAGTATTCAATAAAGCTACACAATAGATTAGCTATTATGATTTTGCTAAATAGATTTCTCATACAAAAATATCACCACATTGCATTGCAACTTAAACATATTTACAATAATATGTATCAATACAAACAGTATGTGTAGGCATAAGTTCTGTATTCACATCTACTACGTATACGCACGTATGCATACAAAAGAGGATGTTAAATACATTACACAAAAATGTTAGTATTTATTTATTATAGCAAAGGATTAAGTAGGTATTTACTTTGGGTAATATAATGCAAACTGCCTCTACTGTCTACTACACACTCCATCAATTTGCAATTTTTTATTTACGTAAGTTTTTGCCGTATCTGCAGAGAACCTCTGAACTAAACTGAAAGTGAACTAAACCTTCTAAAAAGCTTCTGTCTATGTTGAAAGTTAGATATGGCTTTAGCTTATATACTCATTCGAATATATTAAAAGAAACGCTCACAGTTACGCGTCATGAATTCGGATGCCAAAAGCTCGCAAACATTGATAATGTATGTACCTACAGTCTACAGTATCCCTACAGCCGTTATATAGGGATGCAGAGTGGTAGTAGTTGTAATATAGTAGTAGTACCTAAAGCTAAAGCCTCTCTTCTGCAGTTATACCTATTTGCTGCACGCGAGTGATCGAGTGGACTGGACTTGCTATATAGTAATATCTGTATTTACTTATATTATATAGTAGTAGACTAATAAAAACTGAACGCAAGGTTATGTTATCTTACTCCTCTCCATAATAGCTTTAATTGCGGATATGATATCAGTTACTCTCGGTTGTAACTATGTACTAAGTATTAATAACCATATTATTACACAAAGAACAAGCGAGAGCTATCATAATGATAACTAATGCAGAATGCCTAATAAATATATACCTAAAATGTATCTACCTGACATGACCTGAGGATAGACAAACCCTTTGACTTTGACTTAGGAACTTTTAACATAATTTAACAAAGCAAAGGGCTTTCAGTGTTCAATTAACAGAATCTCATTATTCGCAATAATAAGCTCTTTAATATTTTACTCATTAAATACATCTGAGCTGCTAAAAGCGATAAAAGGGCAATAAGCAAGTACTAATCTGGTCCTGCTCTGGAATTATTATCACCGAGTATCATCAACTACAACTGCATCCTACTTATTTACTTATGTATTATACCTTCATGGATGTTTATAAAAAGTTTAGGGAGATGTTTTTAAGTACGTACTAAAAAGAGATATCTTTAAGGTACCTACCTATTTATACTTCCATGAGATAGGGTTTCCGTCTTCTTTTGTTTAAACAATAATATGATGTAATCCACAAGTTAATCTTCCGATGGAATCTAAAACAGATTTCCCAATTTCCATTTCACTCAACGAGAATACTTACACCTACGACAGCACTTCTAACTTCACATTTCCTTCTTTATGCAATGCAATGTAAGTAAGTGTGCATCTCTAAGTATAGTGACAAGGCTGACGTGAGTGAAGTTTATGTAGAAGTATATAATAGTAGAAGAGTTAACATTAACATGTAAGTTAACTCAACTGACAGTTGGCTTGACACTTGTTTGACAAACAGAAAACAAAGTAACACTAAAGGTGAGATATTCCTTTAGCCAAAGCCAACGTATGCATTTAATTAAACAACTCTAATGCATATAACCATACGAAACGCACATTAACAAACACAAACACATATGTACACTTATATGCTGTACATATACACTACACACATCCGATCCGCTGGATTCCAATCCAATCCAATCCAAGAATCCTGCTTCTCCGCTGACGCTAAAAGTAAGCTGTGCTGTAAGTATGTAAGAACTGAAAATGAAATCAAAAGCGATGGATGGCTTTGTTCAAGTTCACTATGAACAATAACACACTATTACTTATACTTAGGAAGATGTAAAAACTTTCCAGCTAAGTAAGACAACAATTCTTGGAGTTATTGTAAGTCAGAGAATAATATTTACGTCAACTTTTGTACGTATAAATTCACAAATGGATATTTCGCATCTCTAAACACAAGGAGTACCTAAGTAAGTAGGTATCTGTATATGTTCCAAGTTGACTTTGTATGTATTTTATGTGCAAAATCTTGACAATCAACAATATGTATAGAGAAGGAAAGGAAACCACACCATAATAACACTAATCGTAAGCAGAGAACACAAATAATTGTCTATCGTTGCTCGACAATTGAAAGTCATGGGAAAATTGAAGATGAGATCTTTGGATACACTTTGAGTGCATATGAATGACTCGAGTGAAGATGAGAGGAAGGTTTAACGCACGTAGCACAACATAACGTAGCGATACTTGTACGGTTTGGTTTTATAAGTATGAAGCTTCAGCTTTAGCTTCCCTTAGTGCTTTTGCTAGCTAGCCTTTAGATTTGGCTTGGTTTGCTTTTGCTTTTGCTTTGGCTGGAGAACTGCAGCTGTTTTCAACTTGAATGTTCAACTTCAACTCGAAATGTTTAGTTTGGTTTGTTTTCGCCCCTACTACTATTCACTGAGACAGCTCACACTGCTTGCCTTGCCTTGCCTCTGATCTCAACTCTAGTGTACACTAAGTGTAGAGTAGAACTGAACCGACGAAGAGCAAAGCAAAAGCAATAGCCAAAGCCAAGCCATGCCAGAGAGCTACGAGGAAAACCTAGACTAGACTCTTCCCATGCCTTCCCTTAGTTCTATCCTTCTATCCCTATCCTACACACACTATTACTACTCAACTTACTTACATTGCATTGCATTACATACTTACTACATACAACTACAACACAACCAAAGCTCCAAAGTTATATACTTCTCTATTACATTACATTACATCGCCTTCCCTTCCTTTGGCTGTATATTGTGCCTTAGCTACCTACTGTACCTACTATCTACTACCTTCCCTGTACTTTACGTTTTACTACTAATATACTATACTACATATAAGTAGTAGTATAAATGTACCTTACATGCCAAGCTTAGCTTTAACTTTATAAATATAACAGTCAACTCAAACCAAACCAAACCAGGCATATCCTTTTATAAGTATTCTTTATATGCATACATATATTGTAAAGAGATAGATAGATACAATACATACACAAGTTGCCTGCCTTGCCTTGCTTGCTTTACTTAGCCTGTCTATGCCTGGCCTGGGTAGAATAGAAGAAGCATAGGATCATAGCCCTTTCTTCCCTCAGTTACTTACTTTACTTTACTTTGCTATGCCTGTCCTGTCCGTTCGTCCGTAATAAAAGGGTTACCACATACGCATTACCGGATGCACAATATACAAATGTACAAACCCGTTTGCCCCTCTTTACTTAACTCAACCTTTATCTAACTTATGTACCTATACGTATAGTACATACAGACATACACATACATACGTACTTGTATGTACAGACAGACACTTTACACATGTATTTATGTTTACGCTAGTACATAGAGCTAATACCAAATCGTAAGAATTGCTAATGTGCATATATCTACTAACAAACTTACATAAATAATATGTAATACTATGCATTTACTATCTGACTCTTGTTTCTGCTATGCAAAACACAGCACAAGGTGCTTTCCATGATTATAATCTCAGATTTACTATTTAATTTGCATATTAAACATATGTAGTGTATAGTGTATAATTATTAGATACTCTCGGTGGTAACATGATTATCTGTGGTGTAATGGGAAGTGCTAGTTAGTATTTAGAATGTTAAAATGCTGAATTAGATTACCTACCTAGGAATCTCTTTTTAATCGATTCCCTTTCAGTGAGTCACATTGCAAACTAAAGATAAGGTTATCTCTTTGTTCTGTTAGACAAAGTACAAAGTTTAATGCTGGTATGGTAGATGCTAAGAAATACAATTCCTAGTAATAAGAGATTCATATATTAACTGTATATGATCTGGTTAAGATGAGCTCATCTTAACCTTCTTCTTCTATTTAGTGGGAGTGTTATTATGCAAACGTATAATATATTTTCATTGAATTGTAATGCATGGTATTTATGCACTTATATACCTAGGTAGGTAGTAGGCACTTTAAATATATACTCTACTACTCTTGATACAAAAAAAGAATGAGTATTATGCTGATACACGTTTTCACAATACGCCATAAAACAGTACCTATTTTATGTCTAATTATGTCTAACGACATAGTACATCCTACTTAGCTCTGTGCTTTGCAATAGGATTGGGTTATTTTAGTAAGTTCCCTTTGAAATAAACCGACATTTTCTATTTAAATAGTAGACATAGTATACGACGTAAATGCAAAACAGAGAGAGAGCTGTATACTTGTCTTTAGCTTTTTAATGGGTTATTTTGTTACAGCTTTGCAAATGTAATTTTGATTAAAATGTTCTAATATATTGATTAAATTACCTCATCTTAATTAGTAACCTGCACTGTCCACATTTTATACTTATAAATATAACTTGTACGAACCTCAATACCGGCCATAGTTAATAGTGAACTAGTATTCCGGTACTACTAGCTAATTTGATAAAGTTAGAGAGCCCTACTTATGGAAAAAGTTAACTATCATAAAACATTCAATTAGGTCTGCCTATAACTGTGTGTGTACCTTAAGTAGGATCCAAAACTTCTGCTGAGGCTAAGAAATGTTATAGATAACTAAGAATAGCAAGCGACAAAAATACAGTGGCAGATATGATAATAAGATTAGGAAAACGTAAATAAAATGAAAACAAATTCATTTTTATTGTTCTACATGTCTTCCTACATAATCTATGAAACTATATTTGCAAAAGTTGTGGAAGGGAATAGGACATTCGTATACCGATTTTGTCTAAGGTTTTGGTTACATCAGCCCTTAGACGCAATCCAGATTCCATAATTATATAATACCATAAATCCAGGTAGGTATACAGTTATAGTAAGTAACATAAAACATTATCGACAATACACTAATATATTGACAATAATAATGTGATCTCGCCTGTAGGCGAGTTTTTACCAATTGCTAAGCATATAAAGTGTAATTTTATACGTTTACTAGAAGAAACTGATGTCTAAGGGATAGTTGTATACATATATAACATTACTGCTTTTACAGATAATATATGTATGTTTTTCCAAGAAAAGCCTTATTTACGAATAAAGTCTCCACAATAGGGTATCAAGCAAATGTGAAAGCAATAATGCAATCTAATAATGGCTGGTTTTGCCAAAGTATATTAAAAATTCAAGATTGCAAATTCCTAGAAGATAATCCCAGAAATTAAAACAACGCTCCAAATTAACTTCTAATTTTACTTGAATTAGGTAGGTTAAAATACCCAGATAGAAGATACGTCCACGTATATTGTAAAAGTAGAAGGTTGATAAATCCGTTGCGTTGCCAGAAATTTGTATCCCTAAATGAAAGATAGGCTGTATATGTAGTGTATACTTTAGCATTTGCCGTAGCATGTCAGTAATATGTATTCCTAAGCTATCTTCGGTTGTTCTATTCGCTCGTTCTCCCTTCCATTCCATCCAACTTTCGTTCCCCTATTCAATCCATTCCTAGTCTCGGTTCTCACTCTGACTGCTTGCTTGCTAGCTTTAGTTCTGTCCATTTCTATGTATCTGTAAGGCATGGCATGCATTGCATGTATCCTTCCTTACATTATTATTACACTTACACTACACATAACTACTAAAGTATGTAACTAACTTGATACACAGTATACAAACACACACAAAAACTAAACTTCTTGTATGTATCTATCTGTGTATGCAGAAGCAAAGCATTTGTGTGTAGGTATCACAGTTGAAACCCTGAATTAAGCTTTGCTGGAGGTATAATAGCTATCATAGAGGCAGTAAGTAATGTAATAATGGAAAGAATGCATACTCTGCCTGCCTTTCTTGCTGTAAATCATATATCCATCCCTTCATACAGTTCGAAACCCATAATAAATACATACTTGTGCTTGTAGTAAGCATCCTACAAGTACGTGGGTAGGTTAGGTAGTGCACAATTGTACCGAGATAACTTTTATAAAAGATGCCAGACCAGAGCTATACATAGAAAGTTGATAATATTATATTATACAATAAAAGATGATCCCTTAATTTTCTATTTTATTACATGCTACAAACATGTAGCAGTTCCATTTCCCTATTCCAGGTCAGCTTAAGACTTACACCCTTCTGTTCTGAATTTAGATATATTATGTATATGTTAATTATGAAGACTTACTACTAAATAAGTTACTTAAGAACACCGCGATGTAAACAGATTTTTAGTGTTACGTATACAACACACATATGCTTGTACCATAGCTTTTTGTAGATGAACCAAATATATGATTGCATAAAAACCAAAAAGGCTAACAAATCAGAACTCTATGTACATCTATGTAGGAGTGAAGTGAGACTTTTGCTAATAAACCGAATAATCTAATTCACCTCTTAATGATATTACACTCTATCTGATAGCATTTACAGGGAAATCCACTGTCAGTACTGTCACTTCTGGTCATTGGGAAAGGGATATGTTTTTACATGTATTGTTAATAAAACAAGTTAAGTATTGTGGTCAGTAGTCAGCAGCAAAATATCAAATTAATATAATATGTATTACAGTGGTGCTATATTCACCTATAGTTGTTATGGAAAGTATCTGGTCTATAGAAAGACATAATAATAGGGATATGGAAGGCTCATGTGGTTTTTTAACTTCGCCTTCTCATTACTGATATTCCAAAATAGTTCTTGAAATTAGTTCAAATTAAAGCGAAATTAGAATGGTGTCGTACAAAAATAGACATGAAAATTCGATTAATGGTTCATAACTATTGACCTCATAATAACTGGGAAAGTAGCTCGTTCATTGTCAGATAAGTTCACAAAAATAATATCCTGTGCACAGTCTATACTTACTTCTAAGCTAAAACTTATAATAGTGGTATATTATGAGATACCTGTAACTTTTAGGCGGGTATGCAACGGTATTATTGTAAGTCGTATAGATTTTAGCCCATTAGCTTGTGCAGTGCTATGTGAAATGCGTAATGTGCCATATGAAGTCAAGCATAGACGGAAATGTAGCTTAGAATGCATGTATGCTACTACAGAAAGTATGGTTGTAATGTATATATACCAGAGTTTATCGCTTCTCAACTCCAAAAGTTTGGACACCCGGGATATCTGGGACAGTTCCAGAAGTATAAAGGGAATAATGGAAATGGGAGAAGGCATTTATTAGCTACTTAGCTCCAGGAACACAAAAATGACAAAGACTAGCCAAAATTATGCTCCAGTTACGTATAGAAGCATTTTATCTGAACTGTATACAAATACTTATAGTAAATTATAACATATAACTATCACAATATTTATCTTCCAAACATTTTACATCGTTCACAAGTAACCAATTAATTAGTTTGCATTAAATGAAAATATCATTTGAACAAAATGTAAAGACTGGAGCACTATTGTATGTAAGTATCTAAGAATCTTTGGGGGTTTTTGTTATACTTTGTTTTATTTGTAATAGATTATTCATATAAATATCACATACATACTAATAAAGTGTACCAATCCATATACAAATACATACGTGCACTTACTGCGCTCCAATCATGTGCCGTACGTAGGGAAATGAGTATTACGAGACGGGGACAAGACTCACTGGGTATGTAAATCAATCTAAAGATTCAACCAGGGGAAGATTTATGTAAACACATCTTAAACAAAAATACATGATAGTTGATTGGACTGCAATTGTTGCAATGCTGTGATGTAGAGTGTAATGATAAGTATCACAGATTCCATACAGCGAAACCAAACTGTTGGGGATCATTGTCGGTATAGTTTAAGTACAAATATATTATACAAGTTTATACCATCCTTCTCCTACTTCTTATTAAAAAAGGTTGGGGTAAAAAGGGTAATGGATAGCAGGCACTCAACTCGCTCGGTGCTATGACTATGATTACATACGACTTTTCGCTTGCTACAGTAAGTAGCAAATCTTCTAAAACTGCATATTATTATGTATGTGTATGTAAGTACTTAAGTACTAAAGAGTTTTATCCATATTATAGCTACATTTTACATACCGTAAGGTATAGCTGTGATCTCTAGGAGAAAAATATCTAAGTTAATTTTATACATATAGAAAATTAAATATTTTTATTTAAACTATCCGGATATCCAAAAACACGCGAACGTGAACCGATGTAGGGAAGTTGGAGATTAGTAAGTATTAGCCAGAAGAAAGTAATTCAGTAATTTTATATGCTATCACTAACTTTTACTAGTATTTAATTACACCATTTAGTTATACCATAGTATTTAGTTATACAACAATAATTAAATTATAAATAGTTGATATATTTTATATGATATTTCCTTTGTTGTACATTGTACAATGATGAACATAAATAGGACAATAAAACCTTGAATTAAATTGAAAAGATACCCTCATCTCATGGGGCATCATCTTGTATATGTACAAACTTATTCAGCATACATAAGTATCCGTACTAATACAAGTGTCAGGTGTGTTTCTATTTACTTGCTACTATAATAATACTACGTTCCATTCCAGTCTCAAAGCGGTGTGCAATACTTCTCCCTTCACGGAAGGCAATGACATAATAACATTTATAAGAAATATCTAAGATGATGATATATCTTGATGGTAGTATTTATGATATTTATCCATTGTTTTGACTTAAGTAATTCTCAGTCCCTCGATGTCTTAAAATTGACGTTGCTTGATGTAAACGTGCTGCTCTTTCTATACCCCACCTAGCATACGTAATACTATTATAAGTATTAATGCAAATAGTTTCGTAATTTAAACTATAACTAATACTAGTAAGTAAGGTTTCAAAGGGCAGACATTGGGACAGTCTCGTTAGCTGCGCTGTATATGTAAGACTCCACAAAAATTACAAACATTAGAATGCTTTCTGTTATAAGTATGGCAAGGTATATGAGTGAACATTTTCTAATAAAAAATAAACGGTGCTACACGAACAGTTGACTTTATCTAACCTATGTATGAATTTACAATTGAGACGAACTTTTATTACATGAAAATACTATTTTGCTTGATAACCCGTAAAGACGATATTACCTAACCAGTCTAATTTCATGAGATATTAACCTACCCTCACCTAATAAAAATCAAACAAACTTCAGTGCAGAGGTAATACGCAGTAAAGGAATGGCAGCAGGGAACGCTATGTTCTGTCCGAGGTGATCTTCAGTCCGGCGTGATTTTCCCTCCGAATACCGATTATTAACTATGTTGACCTATGAAGGACACACCGTTATTTTGGTGAAAATGGCTAAATGCAAATTCACAACATCCGCCTGTTTCGGCATTTAATAACTCCCAATAGTATTGTCATTGTCCTACCTACTAGTTGCGGTTTGGAGAAGGAGAAAGATCGGTTTTGGTTTCGGATTACTGATTTCACCTAAGATGCCCTTCTCTATTACCTTTTATAAGTATAGCTATTATTGTGTTAAAATGAACGTGATGTAAAATGCCTAGATCCTCTCGTTTCATGCCACGCAACTAATTTACTAAGAATTGTTGAAATACTTAATTATACGAAAGACGACATTGATGAATGAATTTTCATGATTTTAATTTTAGCATACATACTTACGTACCAATATCAAAACCATTCCAAATTGACGTTATTTAATTGACAATCGACATGGCAGGAGAAAGCCGAACTATTTATATCACTAATTTACGATGCAAATCTACTATTGTAATAATATAATAATCTGTTTTCAGTCTTGTTTGTAATATATATATTATACTGCTTTGCATATGCCAAGTCGTTATAATATAATGTATTACGGTTTGGCAAAACGGCAAAATAAATATGACAAGAAGCTGAAGCAAGTCAGTTATGCTTTATGCTATGCAGATACATTATATTCGAAGTTAAGCAGTTTATTAATACAATAACCGTTTATTATTTACGTTATGTATAATATATTTAATGTACATACTTAGCTATGGATAGGAAACACAGCTTACTCTACTTGATGGCTAGCATCATTGAATGATCAATAACTGAAACACGCGGTGTGACTAATGAAGCTGATGAACGAATGACATTGTTATCTGATGCTAATATCATTTTTTTAGTTTTCAGTTGGTAGCAGCAGCATTCCAATCTTTCGGGATTACTACTTCATTTCGACTATCTTTATGTTTAAAAAGGACTTTGTCTCCCATGCTTGTGTTGTATCCAGGCGCATATTCATTTCCAGGAGCCTACAAAAAGTACACAAAAATATGGATGTTAAAAAATTATATAACAACTTTCCATTGTACGATGCATATTATTATGCAACCTGACAGAATCCTGCAATTCTGACAGACAATTCGCTAATATGGATATGGATGGGGATCCCAAATCCGTATACTAATCCTCCGGCAACCAAGCTGTATCTATAATTAACAAATCGCTTAACTTACCGAGTTATATACTTTTTCCAAAATTATCTCCTCTTCACCGCTATACAAGGCTTCGGGAACATCGAATGTCGTTGCTTTACCGAATCCATTCATAACAACAATTTTTCTGTTTGTGTACAACCATCTTTTATCTGCCCAGTCGTATTCTTGCTCCATTCTCCAATCTTCCATTTTGGGATCATGGATATCAAACCTATCAAAATCAATGCGTTCGATATCTTCAACTACAACTTCAGGATCTCCTTGTTCACTCCAGTCATAAATGAGAAGTTCGGCATGTTCACTGATTGACTTTAGGTACTGCTGTTTGTATGCATATTCCATGGCTTCAAGAAATTTTGTAGTGAGGGCCTTTTCTTCTCCCAGTCCACGCTTTTTAATATTACTCTCAACGACTGAGACAGGTGTATCCAAATAGATAACCAAATGTGGTCTCATCATCTCTGTTTGGATTTTGTCTCTAACTGTGTAATAGTAGTCCTTCGCTGCTCATATAACAATTATGCAGAGTTAGCAAATACACAAATAAAATAACTGTCATAATAAGTAATGTATCATTAACACCAAGACTCATCAGTATTTCAATTTTATTACCTGGCGTATTCATATATCCACAGGCGTGCATGGCTTCTACAAATACCATATCACTGTACCAACTTCTATCCATTACAATTCCTTGGCCAGTATTCATTAGATGAGAAAGCGCATCAACATACTGAGAAAATTTATACTGTAATAAATAGTACTGCATTCTCGTGGCCCTCATATCCTTTGGAGTCTATGTAGTGTAGCATAATCAAATGGTTAAATATTAAATACTATTATCAAATTATTGTGAATAGCATGTAAAAATTCACAAGAAATACAGCACAATATAGTAAAGTAAAACTAAGATTATACCTTAATAAAATTTTTGAAATCAAAGCTTCTGAGCCGTTGAGGAAGCTTATCGTCGAGTTGCCGGAGATCATATCCATAATAATTAACATAATGAGCATCCATGTTGACCATTGGAAAATACTGCATTTCTAAATCTTCGGCCAATCCTTTAGCAAAAGCAGTTTTCCCACAAGCAACGGGTCCTTCCACGAATATAACCTTCGAATTTTCATTAAACCTCTTTCGGGTGGAGTCGATCCAGCCATGCCAGTTATTATATCCTTTTTCTGTAAAAAAAATTAAATAAATTTTGATAAGTTATGATACAGAATACACAATTTTTGGTCAATTAATTGAATCTGAATTATTTGTTGGTATTTCAACAAGTTCATTACTTCATTACCTTTAATAACATACATACCTAATACTTACCTTGCATAAGCACTTAACACATCAAGGTATGTGATATAATATATTATTCACATAATTTACTAATTTAGCATCTGAATAATCTGTATACCTTTATAAGGCCATGGCTTAGGCTTCGGAATTACAAGCTCTGCTTCTGTTTTCATTGCTCTACCAGATATACAGGCAACTCTAACATCCAAAACGGAAGATCCAGATAGCAGAACATTGGACCTTCTGCCTCCACCGAGTTTCAGCCCCATGCCAATCGGAATTAACCTCATTTTGTGACGATGAGGCTTGCTGTTAAGTAAAATAAAGTTGGACGAACTGCAGTTAAGTGTCTAGATTTTTTGTGTTGCCCTGTTGCCCTTTGTTGCCCCACTAGGGCAACATGTTGCCCTTTGTTGCCCCACTGGGGCAACATTTTCCATTTGTTGCCCTAGTGCATTTTGTGTCTACTGGGGCAACATGTTGCCCTTTGTTGCCC
>JAQFYC010001706.1:0-31448 GCA_034694165.1 Tomocerus mixtus | reverse complement strand
ACGTTCAATATGAACAGATGCGAATCAAGCGCGCGTCCGTCTGATTCATATTCTAACCATTGAGTCCTCCTTAAGCCCAAAATTGTTAGCTTACCTTAATATAAAGTACATACGATTTGAATTTAGCATTATATTATTCTGGCCGGTCTGTCTATGTAAAGAGAGTATATTTTAGAATTAGTGAGTTGAAGGAGTTCTAATTCTAATTCTTATCGATGTGTAGTTAGTGTAGTGTAGTAGGAAGGAATAGAATAGCTAATATAATAACAAACATAATGTATTGATATAGTATAGGAGGTTATATATCTTCTGTACTAAAACTAACTTAAATCTAACTTAACGCTATACAGCTGAGCTCAGGTAGTCGTTACAATCTAGAATCTACAATTTAGAAGAAGAACAATTATTAAGCGCAAGTATAGCATATGCAGGTAAGGTAAACATGCTCTGCATTATTTGTTATTGGTAGCATATTGTAAGCATAATCTAATGGGATGTGGTATGGTGTGGTGTGTATTTTATTTTACTTTTATACTAACGCTCTAAGGCTGTTGCTATTGTGTTAGTAGTGTTATGTTGCTAACGATTGGCGATAAATGAAAATACATTTTCTTACCTTACCTCCCATACAAAGTAAAGTAAAATGGTTCGAATCAGAACAGAACTGGCGACTTGAGTTCGAGTTAGACTTTAGTTTATGAAGCAAGGAAATATTTTAGAAATCGTCTCGAACAATTGTTGCTTATTTGCTATTGTTGCTGAGGTAGAATAACTACGGGTTGATCTAAAGGTATAAATTGAAAATTGTACACTAGACTAGACCGTCAGGCAGGGGCTTAACGCTCAAGGCTTTGCATACAACTAAATAGTTACTGGATATGGAAACTTCTTTCATTTATTACAACACGGTATAGTGCTACCATTTTACTAAGATAATAGTGAGGACTGAGGAGTCACTAACTATATAGCTATATTCATGCACATTTTGTTTGTGAGCGTGATACTCCCATATCGAAATATTATATACTGCAAGACTAAGACTGCAATGTAATTTACAATAATATATAACAAA
Organism: Tomocerus mixtus; assembly: GCA_034694165.1. NCBI lineage: Eukaryota > Metazoa > Arthropoda > Collembola > Entomobryomorpha > Tomoceridae > Tomocerus > Tomocerus mixtus. Next base: position 30,376 of record JAQFYC010001706.1, on the reverse strand, counting down.
ATAACACGTTTCTTACATTCTTACCTGTGTGATATATTCTACTACACTCATTCAGATTTACCCAAACCAACAAAACTACTAGGAACTCATAGAAGAATGTATCCTAGTTTTGGGCTCCTACTACTAAACTAACCCATAGCTATAGATTGCATGCTTCACATATTTTAGGTAGCTTTTAGGTACCTAATGTATATGCTTCATGTAATAATATCCTACATTTAGGTACATTCTTGCTTTGTGCTTATCTTTTGAGTCGGAAACGGATCCAAATGATAAAAGGACGTTTTGAATAACAGTGTCACATTTATGTCGGTATATCGGTAGGGGAACAAAAGACTTCATTTAGCATAACTGGCTGGCATGGCATGACATTACTCAAGAAATGAACATAATTTGCTTTGCTATGGAGTGTGGATAGTGGATGGAGATATTTATTTGAGGAATCCATTTAAGAAGGATTTTTATCCTTTTACGTAAAGTCCAATCGCAGATTCGCAGAGTGTTTACTTTTACACTGTATTTTGTAAAAATTTAAATGCTTTCATTTTCTTTTAGCTGATTGCTGTTCCATCAAAAACCGTGCACGTGCATAATATTATGATATTAAATACATGCATTTAAAGGGATATCTTTTCATATAAGATATTGCTTATCTGCCTATATCTACTACTTTTACAACCATTCTATGTACTTATTTAGGACTACCTATATATTAGGTATTTAGGTATATTGATCGTGTATACGATTTGATTATTCTGAAATTATGGGTAGTCTACGATCTACATCTACGTTAATAGAAAGTATGAGATTTAGGAGTGTTTGTTCAACATCAATCCATAAACGACTCGGTTCAAGGTAAAGGGGCAGGATAGAATGGGTTAGCCGAAAAATATCTATTTAGCTTTACATAAGTTGTCTGTTCTTCAGCAGGGATGTTCATGACCCATCCTGAAAACCTTTTATTTAACAGCTCTGAATAACAATTTTGCATAATATGATTATTGAACTTGTAGCAATGCATATGTGTTTTTGACAATTTTTTATCAAGTTTCTTACAGGGAATGCCATTGCCACGTAGACCCATAATCAGCTTGTGTTAATAAAATATTTAGTTGCCAAAAATAATCTTCATAAAATACATTGTTTGCTCTAATGTACCAGTAGCTCCTACCTAAGTAGATTACTTCTCTATCTCTACTCTTATAACGCTTATTCACAATTAATGCACGTTACTAAAGCTGTTGTATCAAGTATATAGCAACTAGTTATCAAGTTGTATATTAATATTTGAATATTATCTAGGATTTTATTGGGAGCAAAGTTTAGAAGAGATGTAATGTATCACTTTTTCTTTTCTAATCTGCATATTTTCATATGCGTAGTAAGATGAACTCAACCACAACATAGCTATTGATTCGATAATAAATATGTAATATTATATGTACATGTGGATGTTCATATATGAACTGTAGCGTAGTATTACTTTACTATTGTAAAACAGCATAACAAATTTCATTGTAAGCCATGTATATAGTTAGATAAAGATTGCTCATGTTAAATCGTATGAATAGCCTTTCATAACTTATGAGGGCAACTGAAATGGCATAAATTGCTATTAGAGCTCTGCAATTTTTTGCTATACTAAGATAATGGTAGAAATTTGCGTCAATGCTTTGCTGTAGCTGACAACAAACGTTGGTTGATAATACAAATACAACTACATAGAAGAGTCATATTATTGTGTACTTATAATTTTACACATTATATCCAGCGTTTTCTGCACTTTTATAAACTTCTAGCCTAGCAAAGATAGTTACAAAGTTGGCTTCAATCTTATCTGTTTAGCATAACATGATTGTTTTTAGAATCATATTTTTATAATTCTTGAGGGTTATGTTAACGGGTACATATATTCTAAATGTTATTTCTTAGGAGAATGCTGCGAAGCTGCGATACACATACAAAATAGCATTTAAGTTTTTATAAATGATTTTCAGAAAGGAATGATTTATGACATGTATTAAATATAATATGACAGTATGTTGCAGGTTGCACTGACAAGCTTCTTTTCTTAGCACAATAATAGTACATAGGTATACATAATCATGCCGCTTAACGTTTAACACATTGTACTATTTATTGTACATCTGGTAAAACACGGTCTCAAATGTTATTTTGATTAAGCTGTAAAAACTCTCCACTATGAGATTGGAAAAGCCAAAAGTTGGAGCAGCATATATTTGTTAATACATGATTATTCGTTTTTTACAACTAAAAAATGACGATACGTAGTTTTAGGATTGAAAGTTTGGAGATGCTTTAGAGAGTGCTCGATCGATTAAATGTTTCGGCAAAGAGCTTATGGTTTTCTGTTATTTTAAAAAAAGTGTATGAAACAACATGGTTTTCCCAGCAATATGTACTTTACTTAAATCATATCAGCGGCGGCAGGTCAATTTTTGCTTTGAGCTTGAAGCGGTGATCTAATGGTCAACGTCAGTTGGGTTGTAATTGAACTAATGTAAAAACATAATGTACACTTTGTACATTACAATGTTAGTTTTTTTAGTCTTACAGAATTCTCCATGTTCCATACTACTATATCCATACCATATATTAAGTAATTGTTTCTTTGCTAAAAATTGAAAGTCTAACTTGGTTGTACTGTACTAGTGGCTAGTGGCAAAGTGACAGGGAATGCCTGCCTAAAAATATCACTAAATCTTCAGTAGTGCTTATATATTTATATACTAACGTCAAAGTCAAAGTTTATTCTGCTTTGTAGTAAGGCTAATAAATCAGAGAACTTCTTGTCATCATTCGCTGTAGAATGAGTCAGACATTATTATAGAGCAATATAGTAACAACAACAACGCGTGTTTTTATTACTTACTAAGGGGATGTGTTTTTAATGTGATTGATATAGCATAACCGGCTATGCATCTCGTGGAATGACAATAAGCAAATATTATATCTGATAGAAAGAAAAATATGTATTATAGTAAAGATAGGTTGGATATTAAACTCTTGAGTACATATTGTGCATTATCAGTATCACAGACACCTAGTAGACATAGTACAAGACATATTACTGTGTATGGGATGAGGACTCATCATGGTGAGGTTTTTCAGCAAGAAGATTGCGTCATCGTATCGTGTAGCATGTGCACGTGAACGAAAGCTCAGGTGTCTGTCCTCTCCTGTTGCGTACTTAAATCTGTGGAAGTTCTAGGTATTTTTCGAGTAAATTACTATTAGGTACTAGTTGCATCATCATTATTCATGCATATCTATATCACATCTGCCTCCAGCAGCACAGTTTTGAAATTGCTTACAATAAATAAATTCTCAGGAAGGAATTTCTCCAACTTTAAAACGCAATATAAATCTTCTATACGATAATATTATTGACACTAACTACCGATTACCAACTAACCATTGTGGTGATAGCTATCATCAATTGCGATGTTAAGAGGCAAGAAGTAGCTTACTAGTCAAGCAATTAAGGCAATTTTACTCTGTGCTATTTGCTAGAGTATTTATGGGTATTGGGTTATTGGGTATTAAAACTTGATGATTACTATTTAAATATATTAAAGTTGCTTCAATGAACATAAGCAGTCAGAGTTTTGTTGGTACAATTACTAATAGTATGTCTTCTAATGTTCTAATTCTAATTAATTACTATTACTAATGAAGGTGAAGAGTAGCATCATTCATGATTAACGAATATGTACAACCAAAACGGTTACTACATAATAATAATAACTTAGCATATATACTAGTTTCTTGTATTGTGCAATGCATTTTAAGATAATTGATTCTTATCTTAGCATACAGATATTTAAGAATTTGTAATTCCAATTCCAGGCAAGCAAATCATATGTATGAGTATTTATTGTCTTTCATTTATGTACCCTCCCAATATGTAATCTCCATTGTTTGCATCAGAAAATAAAACGACTGATGCTTGGCAAGTGTAAAAATATTATTGAGTTTTAATGTATTTACTTAAAGAACTTGCAAAAAATCATATTGCATGAATTTTTCAAGTCTTAAGTTTTTATCAAGCTAAGAAAATGCTGGCCATTATAGTAAATATATGGCTTGACTTGTTTTTAAAGGTGAGAATATCATCTTAATCTTGCTTGTTTAAGGAAAGGGCAAAGCAAAAACAGAAGGTGATTTTACAGGTCATAGCAATATAGCTCCGCTATTCTATGATTCGATTTTCTCCTTTTGTTAATGCTGTTATAATTTAATGTCAAGTCGAAGACTTATTGCGCAATGGAAGGTTAATGTTCTCACAAGGCTTTAAATCGCACACTCTGCACTAATTAAATTTTCCTATCACTCACCTGGACATTTGATAAATAAACCATTATTCCATAGTCCTACGATTAGAGCCCGAGCAGCACAATACACCTTTCTCATTCTCATGCTACTTTACTTAACTGCTCACAGAATGTATAACACGTACTATTATTATTGCTATTACCGCATTGATTTTGAAAAGTTTTAAACATAAGATCAAAGGTAATATATTATATTTGTGTACCTTGACATCGTGAAATCACACCACAATCATGTTTTCACTATACAACATCATGTTTGTACTCTACTAACTAGTATTACCAGTATTTGTACTTTGCAGTTGCAGTCAGCATTTAAAAGCTGATATTCTAGCAATCAGCTGAAAGTTTACACAATAAGTATACAGAGCAGAGTACAAAATGCATATTATCACGGTATGTCTGCATGCAGCAGTTACTATATTGTTCCAAATTATACGCTATCGATAAGTGTATCATGATATGATCACCACATGCACACTAATGAAAGTTATGCACAGGTAAGTAGACAAAGTATGAACTGGATATTAGTTTATTTAGCTTAGGCATTTAATGATGAGTCTGCGATATTAGATATCTATCAGTATCAGTTTAGCTTTGCAAATACAATATTATGTAGATCGTTCTGTTGAATCACATTTTTTCCCTTTCATTTAACCTGTCTGTCCAGCACAACGATTTTATTGTAGAGAAGGCTGTTTGACTTCATTGCATTGACTTTATCCTATAACAGGATATTTTTATCACCTCAACCTCAACTGGACAATCTCTCTTTACTTTATACTTTGTTATAAAATTTAATTTAGAGATTTATTTTTAACTATATGATGAACATATTATTATAAGAATTTTAGCTTTAGCCATCTCGTGAAATGAAAGTTTGCCTGATGCAATTAATGAATTGAATAACTATAAATAGTAGGTACCTACAGTCAGAGTTCAGGATTGTAATACAAGTTCAATATGGTAATCAAACAAATCATGTATCACATTTCGGTGATTACAGTTGAATTCAAAGTTGCCAAGTCCAAAGGCTACTTGGAGACATTATCAAGGCCCATAGTTCACAGAATTTCCAGTCATTAAGTTACATACATATTACTAATAGTAGATCTAATTAGATCATCAATTATTGTAATGTAAACCGCAGCGACGGACAAATACATTCTTCACAATTACATCACACATATTTATAGGTACATGTAAAGCAATCAAATAGGAAAGCAGCCAACGTGTATACAGATTAGCAGCATTATTGTACATATTGAGAAATCCTTAATGTAGCTACTTAGCTACTGCTAACTAATGGTGTACTAGTTTCGTTTGGATGTCGAAAGTGGATAATTTTGTGATGTTCTGTTGTGTATATGCAGACACTGAACTATTTGATATGCATTTCCTATGTAGCAATATGTAGCCTGTTTTTGTAGTAGTACCTATTATCTTACGAAAATTGATTTTATAATACATACAATTCCTTCATTTGCCAAACCAGGATTTTCCTGACTCTTTAAGGGTCACTAGTTCATGGAACCTTGTTAGCTATGAATCAATTTATTCCAATTTTAGCAGAGAACCCCAAAATGGTGCATGCAGAATATGTGAACTCGCAATCTCTATTTTTAATACATATTTGAGAGCTGTATACAATTCTTGCTACACGTTAAAAGGGCAAAACATTTATGAATATATTTACATATAAGTTCAAATACCTATCATTGCAACATAGCTATTTATTAATTAATGCATAGATATTAACTAGGAAACTCACTTTACTTCGATTATGAGTTATTTAAGTAGGTAGGTATCCATAGAAATCGCACGTGCTAGGTTCCCATAAAAAATTTCCCATCTAAAGCAAAAGTGTGTTTGTGAACTGGCTATACATTATATGCATGGCTATACTTATGTTAAAAACACATTATTACTTGCTGATTATACAAAATGTTTATTTAACTATTTGCCTTGTCTGTCTTTTTGCATTCTCGACAAACGATGCGATTTTATGCAGAGGTCGTCATGTCAGTATAGTGCAAACTTCTTAAGCATACATTACTTGTTTCATTTTACAAGGATAAATAAATATAATAGTCGTCATATTTATTTCCATCAGTGGTCTCATACCAATGATATTACGATGAGAGTACTATAGCAATTGAGCAAAACTTTTCTGATATTGCTTATCTTGATGATCTGTCGTAAGGACACGTTCGTAAGTACAAGTTACCTATTTAGTTAGAAATAAATCAAATACGGGGTTGTAATTCTTGTCCTCTTATCAGTGTTAATTTACGGGCAATGACAATAATGTCGATACATTAAAACACATCTCCAATTTAAATGTGTATGAATGAGTAGCAAAGAAGTCGTAATTATATGAAAGGACTCAATATACCAATACAATCCAAGTTATTCTTAGAGTATTATTTATGATTCTGCAGTTTACTATCTAAAAATAATTAGCTCAATCGATAAAATAGTAATCAAATAATGCAAAATAATATATACAGTAGCATTATGGCACTGAAGCAGTGTTTTATTGTTTCCTTGTCCAACTTAAATGCATCTTGAATAATCAGCTAAAACTGCCTCGTAAAAATAAATTATTTCGTGAATGAATATTACGAGCATAGCAATTGCTTCGTCTATTTTAATATTTTGCTCTGTTAGCGAGTGAGTGAAACTATAAATGTATTCATACTTCTTTACATTAGAAATTAGAATATTACAATATTATGTTGTTCTTGTGGAATAAGCGTTCTCACATCTGTTCAAGTTAATTAATACTAAATAGGTTGTCTGTTACAGTTTTTTCTGAAAATAGTGAGATGAAAGATGGATCAGTGCAGCTTGTTAAGTATTATTTTTGCAATAAACCCATTATTCAGTCTGATTTGAATTTATGTTGAAGAGAGGGCTTGTTGTTCTCTAATATCTTATAGTGTCACATAAGTAAGGTCATCGTCGTAAGAACTGGCTTATTGTCTCAGTGATAATATTATATCTGTATTTACATTGAGAATATCTTGCAAGTGCCTATGTACTTTCAAGATAAAATGCAAAGGGAAATATTTTCAATCAAATGAGTAGTAGTGGCAGTAGTGGCGTGTCAGCCACTAGTCCCAGTAGTCAGTGTGGCTGTACAATTGTGGATATGGATTCCATACTCATATTCATATTGCGTTCAATTCAGAAAAGTATAAGGTTATCAAATGTTTTTCTAGGCCGTTTGTTTTTATGGCTGTTGATGACGGAGTCATGGAATAATGTGAGGGTTTGGCCAGGCCAACCACTGCCATTCTTATTTCGTATCATAAGCTAAGGAATTGAGTGAGCTTGCAATCAGCAAAAATATTTTTATCGCTTATTTTCCTCGTCAATAGAATGTAATCTCATAAACTCATAATTAGAGGACCACCAGCACCAGCACCATCAGGCAATAAGTAACTAAACTCAGAAATTATAAACACGCATCATTTTTTCCTTTGTCTAAGTTACATATAATCATATCACATTACTAACCACAACTTTTAGTTCAATAGTCAATACTATTCAATGGTGTTCAATACATAAAACAATGTTATCAAACTCGACAGTTGCAATTAATATAATACTATAAGTAGTATAATACTTACTTGTACTATAATAATCATCAAAGTTTATTTATGTACAAATATGATACACAAGACCTGCTGTTTGTTATACTATATTATATGTATGTGATTATATTTTAGTTATTTATAAGAAAGTGATAAACAGTATATAATATCACATTAATGATAATTTGGTCTTCCAAAGTAGTTCTTGCACTATCTATCCTGTACATATACAGTGTCGCAGTTAACATGAACTGATTGTAAAAATATATTTGCTCTCTGAGATTGATTATTGAGAAGAATGATCCCGAGTGGTTTCTTTCTCCATCATATCGTGGATCGTGGATGTAGTGGTAGTATAGGAGAGATAAAAACATTTTTCTTGCCGACTATACAAATATTATTGATATAACCACTATTAGTGGTAAACATTTTGGATTTGAGCAGCAATCCAACATCACTGCGAAGATACATTATTATGGTTATTATGGTGTATGCTAATCAGTCTTTCTTAATGCTACTGTATCCAAATAATATTTACAGAGCTTGAGCTTAAGCAAGGGGTGCGTGCGCAAATGTTGATAAGCGACGACAAATCCTTTGTCGAACAAATACTATGGGCTTCAAATTTACAGGAACTATTTATGTTGTGGTTAGTGCGTATTAGAATTTAGAGTTCTTTCCCAGTATTGTTGTAACGATTTTTAGTCTACATCTAATGACCTACTAAGGTACAGTACAATGTGCCATGCGACAAACAAAGAAAACTTTATTCTTTGTAACGCTTGCTTAAAAACTACTAGACTTAGAGTGACATTCAATACTGGTTGCAAAATCTGCTGTAGTCGAAATCGGAACTGATAGGGATATATATGTATACCAACATTTTGGTATTTTATTTCTGTTTCATATTATCAACTCGTCACTTCTCATTCTCATAATGCAGCAGATACAGATACACTACACTTGTGAAAATCTCTTCAATAATCCGTTTGAGATGAAAATTTAGGCATCTATGTATATAATCCTCCTTTCCAGATACAGCTAGAGGTTTAAATATAACTCAATTGTTGGTTTTATTTAGTTCATATATTTAATTCACAATCCAAAAGTTAACATCTTCTGAATTTTTTTATCAGTGTGCTTAACTTCTTCACATATTGCAATATCTGTAGTCTTTTGATCCAACTTCATTCTGCATAATTAACAAGTATTTATTCGTTTCATAATTAGTACGGATGAATGCGGAAAATATTAAGACCAATAGTATTGTTATTACATAATTAGATTTGCATTAGCATATATATCATTAGGTGCTGGAGTCTGAAATCCTTTGTTGCAGCTACATATGCATAATATATGTAGATAACGTCATTTGATTTTAATACCATATAATCCAGCTACGTATTTATTTGCTTATCCTTGTCATTAGTGAGTTAGTAAGTTAGTGCATCACACAGTACTATGTGTTTATATAGCATTGATTGCAATTTTGACTGGATTTGAAGGGATTTGAAGAGCAGATCCTTGGCACTTATTGTATTATGCTATCTGTAACCCACTTAATTACATGTTACGAATATACGAATTGCATGCTACCTTTTGCAGAGCTGACAATGCTCTAACAGTTTGGATTTCACTGAACTGAAGTCTGCTGTCTGGGCATACGTGCAAAACATCATAAAAATTGCATTGTATAAAAGACCCTATTTTTACAATGGTATATTTGCGTAGATTTATCATATTGTGACCTCCACACGCCTACTGATCCAACCACTTAGATTGCAAGGAACCAGATCGTACGATGTTTTCCTTATACATAGTGTGTAAAAATCTGCACGCTCAAGTAGATTGTACTGCCTACTACGTGGCATTCTGCTACTCACTACTCACCTGTAGCAAGTGTGCAAATGATCTTTTGGTCAAAACAAAACAGATTCAAGTTTGCCTTGCGAAATGTATTTACCTGCCTTACCTCTGTATCAATGAATACTGAATACTCCTTGTTATAATATGTTATGTCCTCCCATCTCAATATACATATAGCTATACTATAACCTCGTCATAACGTTTATAACATTCATCACCACCTTCGCAACTACTTTACAAGGCATCACACAATGGGCAAATACAGTATAGTCTAGTCTGCAGAATACTTATATGTAATCTCGCCAGTTTGGCAAAATTGCGTAATCATGGAGATCAAGCATATAAAGTTAATATCAAGGTCGCTGAAAAAAATACTGCAAAACTGCAAATATTCAAAAGCTAAACCACAGACGGTAGAATATATGTACAATGGAACTTTAGTGTTTGTAGTAATATAGGTCATTTTCACATGTGTGCAAAAAATGCACTTAGATATTCATAATACCATATTATTTATTCATAATTCAACTTCATAAGTACTTTTGTTTCACTGAATGTTTAATGAGAACAATGAACAACATAATCTAGTATTCAAAAAATGAATTGTAAATTGCGAAGACAGCTTTTAAAATGAACAAGGAAACTGCGCACCAGTTAAGTTTCTATGTGAAAACGTCCGCATTCTAATTCCAATTCATTCCTCCTTACTGGAAAGGCAGTGCCTGCCTTGCCTCGTGTAAATTTTTATAACCGATGAATAATAATATTCAATAATATACGCTGTTAACTAGAAATCGTCTTGAAATGTTTCATGAATGTATGTATGCATATTTTGTAGTCTCAGAATCAGATATCCAGTACAGGAGTCTCGCCTTAATATTATTTAAGATGGACAAAGACGTAGAAAACTGGTGAACTTTATTTGAAAAAATCTTGAAATTATACGACCTTGTGTATTATCGTTTAAAATAATGTTATCATGTGGGTTGGTTATCTTACTATCGAGACTGATAAGTGCCAAACCAAGTACATGTACATCAGGTACCTTCCAACGTAGATACCTACCTAGGTAGACTATGGGCCATAGTTATATAAGGTATCCTGTTTTTTCGTAGCCTGGTCTGCGTGACCGACCATAAATCAGTAAGGTAGCAAAATAATATCCATATAATTTAAAAGTATCAATGTATCAGTGTGCTGCTTTGTACTTTGTAGCTACTTTCATTCATTTGGTATGCAGTCAGTTGTCCATTGTTGTTGAGTTTGACTGAAGTCAATGTGATGAGATGGTTAGGGTTAGCAGAAGTCCTTGAGACAACTGAGCTTAAGGCAAATAACTGCGCATTTAGGCTATTTGGGACACACTCCATGGCAAACCCTTTCCTGGTCCAATGGCAGTTGTTATCAAGAGAAGTAGAGACACCCCCAAACGTACACACGCAAGATACACACAAGTTTCTTAGATCTTAACTTCATATGAAGGGAACGGGAAGCTGGCTTCGAAAGATAGACACACACATAAATGTACTAACTAAACCATAATGTACAACTACAAGACTGCAAGTAATAAACTGAGCAAACATAAATAGTTAGTTAGAGTTATGCTATATAGCATAACATTAATGATTTTATAATGATGAGGGAGGATAGGATGGGATGACTTGACTAATATTTGTATGTATGAAGTATACACAATAGTACACGTGTGGTACGTATCATATATTCATACAGATGTAAATAATTAGCCTAATGTAAACTATCACTATAGACTATTATAGTACTATATATGGGAATAAGAAAGTAAACAAATAACAAGACATGCGAGATAGATTGATAGATCAATGCTAACTAAGAAGGATTAACCATATCTACCTTCTATTAGTGCTATAGGGAAATTTACTGACTGTAGGACTGTAGAGTATACAGTGGATGCTTAGTAAAATATAATATACTAAACAATAACTATAAACATAATTGCTTTACCCCAAGTCAAGTATTTATTATATAAATATGTATCATTATACTCCATGGAATATTCCAAACAAAATTATACTTCAAACGCCAAAGTTTTCCACTTTTGGTAACATCAATATTTATTTGATTTTTTTCTCGTCATAATTCACTTTCAGTTCAATGAAAATCAAAATATTTACGCAGAACTTCTTATAGCAAGTGCAACTACCTGCCTTTTTAAGAAATAGGAAAAAAATGAGGATGAGACTTGAAGGCAGGACAGAAACGCACTAATGTGTAAATCCACTCACCAGTGCAGCGACATGAGATTATGAGAATGATGCACACGCAATTGCTGAGAATTGATGTTGCAGGCACATAGAATTTGTGGCGTAGAGCTGACGTGTTATAAACAAAGTTTTGGGTATTATACAGACAGGAGTATGTTAGTGGACGGAAGATATGTATCACGCATTGGTAATCACTGCATCCAGGTAGAGCTTATTATTATTTTATTATGTTATATTAATAATGTATTATTCATACATAGGTAATAGGTAACTATTACAATGGCAAAAGTAGATATTATGCATTGTCTTAGATTCTTAGATTGAGGCTAGAAGCCTGTTTTAGTTGTGTCTTGTAATGATACAATAATATTTTAAGTTCATAGTAGGATAGTAGTGTATAGTGTTAATAGTGTTATTGTTATTGAAAAGATTGTATGTTTAGGTTTGCGAATTTCATTATAGTAAAGGTACTTACTTACTGCTTACTCATGCCTTGTGTACATATCAATAAGGATCGAGTTGTTTTGTGTAGGCTATCCTTCATCATATTATTATGAACTTCTGAAATAATAGCGATGACTCTGACTTGAGTCATGCATGAAAGAGAAGCAAGCAGAGATGAAGAAAATGAAGGAAATTTCCAAATCCCAATCCCCTAAAGTTTCTCTCTTATTTGCTATAGCGGTATACTGTAGTTAATAAGGATGATTATGTTCACTTCAGTTGGTATGGTATATGGTACCCAACTGCCTTATAGTTAGAAGATATAAGTTAAATTGCTCCAATCACATCAATCATAAATGTAAATGAGCGAAATAAATGTACAAGTGATCTGATGAGGAAAAAGATGGCCGCAAAGGAAATAAATGCTATAACATGTAATAATTACTTTTGTGAAGTCTCTGTGTGAATTTTGATTTCTTTATTATGAAATGAAAACGACTATCCGCTAGCTAAATTAATGTCATGGTATTTTTGGAGTAAAATCCCCATTAGTTTTGTTAATTAATTAATTAATGTAGAACGACACCATAAATGCGTACTTGAACTATATTCATTCAGGTTGAACCATTCAATCTGTACTTAATACTGTCTAGTATCCTTGGTTTTAGTTTGATTGATATTTGTATTACTTATAGTGAGGGATAAGTAAGTAGATACTAATCACCATTGTTCTCTCTGATTTTTAAAATTTGGCAATTTAATGTACATTGCTTCTCCTAGTATTAGTAAGTAAGTAAATGTGTAAGTATTAGTCAAGTATTAGTAAATGTAAAATTACAACGGGAATGAGTAATAATTGGCCCTTTGGGTATTTTTTTGATTAGGTAATTAAATATAAAAGCATAATTGCTGGCTTGAATATTGTTAATTAATACAAGGTTTTTTATTCTATTTTAGGTCAAATTACGCGAGATGTATTGAGAATTGCGACTCTAGCTCGGTCTAAGACCCTAGGGCCTTTCAGCCCTTCGTTTAACATCCAAAAGATTCTTCGCGACGGATTAGAAAAAGTAAGTAAAGTACCATCATCCATTGCAAACAAAACGGGTCAGTCAACTCTTCAGCTTTTGAACACATAAGATTTTCTCTTGCACGTGTTAGCTTCAACGGAAGTAAGTTTTTGGGTCGTTTACACCACACATGTTTGAAGGTGAATCTTTCTGTGGGTTTGATGGAGGTCACTTTAAGCCAAGCCAGTCCCATTGCGACACTTTGTTATCATTATCGATGGAAACTCATGTCAATTATTGGTTGACTATCTTGTCAGTGTCAGTCGTATCGTTTCAACTTTAATTATACTATTGATGTAGTAATTGCCACGACACGCGTAGTTAGTTCAAAGCTCATGTATACACAATACCTACCTCTCTGAAGACAAAGTCAAGGTCTATTGTTAATACCGTCACACGTAGTAGTCCGTCTCTATATATATTTAAGCTGGCAGACAAACAATGACCACTAATATCTAGATAATACCAAAGCTGAAGAGGTGTTGACTTCCTTAAGATTTGCTTATCACTTTAATTGCGCATTACTCGATGTATGTACCAAAACTGAATATTAACATTGCTATTTCGTAATTACAGATTTTACCTGAAGATGCTCATCTAAGAGTAAATGGGAAGTTGCACATATCCTTAACAAGAGTCTATGATCGTCAAAATGTAATCGTTTCCCAATTTAATTCCAGGGATGAGTTAATCCAGGTATTACATTATTTTATATGCGTATATAATTTACGGCTGCAAAAAGCTTACTTATTTAACACTATATTTACATATATGATATTAATAACTCAGTCTCAGCACAGACAGGTCACTCTAGTTGTAATACCAGTTGTAATAGGTTTATTATAATATTTTTAGATGCACTGAAAATACATCAGGCAAGACTAATTTTCATTTTCTCTAACTAAAAGTTTTGAAACTTATTCTGCATTGGTTAAAGTAGTTTTTTAATCAGTAGATAAAGCTATATAGTTTTTTTTTGCTTTTTTGGTGTTGGGATTTTCACCACCAGTACCAGTGTTATTTTGTGGATTTATTTACTTTTCTGTATGTAGAATTAGATTTTAGTTTGTTTTTATTTTACATAACTTGATTTTTACAGTAGCTAAGTTAAGTAGCACGCTTCTTCCTTTAAAAGCTTAAACATTTATTAGCTATACTTACTCTATTTGCTTTATGTCTTACATTTACTCTAGCACAAATTATTAATGTTAGAATGTAGTGATGGAATGGGTGTTCTATTTTTTCTACTAAGGCCATACTGTGCTCATCGTTCATTCCATTTTTCTCTGGCTTTATGCCTCCTGTATTCCGTGGCTTCCGACATGTGGATGGTGGTTTTACCGACAACGTTCCAGCAATTGACGAGCATACTGTGACCGTCAATCCATTCTGCGGGGAATCGGATATCTGTCCCCAAGATGACACTTCTCATTTTTTCCATGTTAGTTGTACAAAAATAATGGTAGTTAAATTCTTGCAAAAACCTAACGAAGCACACATTTTGTGTGTACCAGATCCAATTTCAACACCCCTGTTTCCTAACGAAGTGATCTCCTTTTCTTGTTGCGTCAAATTAAATGGTTGCATGTCACTATTTGTTTTAATGACATATAGTATATAATATGTCGTTAGATGGAAAGGTATAAGATAGCAGCGATTATTAAATTACCTTCGTTTTACTGCCAATGTCAATAGTATAAATAATTATGGTGGCTTTGTTATTGTTAATTTAAGTAATGCATGTACGCTTAAATGCATGTGGTAATTTTTGAATGCCAGTAAGAATTGACTTTTACTGCCATTTGCTTGAAATTAATATTACGTGGCATTGAGTTAAATAAGTTGCATGTATATCGAATAAGAGTTGTCTTGTTTATGCTGAGTCAGAGTTGAGTTAATATCATCTATGAAAAGTTGACTTACTCTACTGTGACTATATTTAAGCATGTTGTGGTGTTTATTTATGTTATTCAGGCAATTTTATGCTCTGGGTTTGTACCCATATTCTCCGGATGGCTCCCCCCAAAATTCCAAGGTGTACGGTACATGGATGGGTGCTACAGTGACAATCTTCCCATTCTAGACGAAAATACTATAACTGTTACTCCATTTTGTGGAGAATCTGATATATGTCCAAGAGATAAAACTGTTAATCTCCTACAGGTTTGAGCGTTTTTTGAATTGTTTATTTATTGCATGTTTATTTATGTTATGTAATTTGTTTAAAACTGTTGGTGTTCCTTTAATAATCCCTAACTCCCTTTCATCACTTATTCCTATTCCTAAAAATATCCCGGACCATTAAATCTTTAATCTTACCGACATAATATGTAACATTATTTAATATACAATGTTTTCTTTATCTGAACAGGTTAATCTGGCGAATACCTCTATTGAACTCTCACGGCAGAATTTGTATCGATTCTCTCGCACTCTCTTTCCACCCAAGGCTGAGATACTGTCCAAAATGTGCCAACAAGGTTTCGATGATACTCTCCGATTTTTAGCCCGCAATGACCTAATTGGATGTGTGAGTTGCATGTCAACTGATACATCAATGAGCCTTGGAGTCGAATTGGATGAAATGGCTACCAAAAACTACGAAAGAATTATGTCTGAAGAATCATGCCATCAATGTAAAGTCCAAAAACAGGTACGAATCATTTTGACACTTTTATATTTAATAAAACCATTTACTGGGTTAATTGTCTAATTATTTTTTCGCTATTTATAGGCGGCTCTACTGGATAGTCTTCCTGAAACCGTAGTCACAATTTTGCAAGATGCAATTGAGTCCGGGAATAAGGGATTACTTAACTGGCTCTTCTCCCATCAAAGTGTTCGACTTCTTTCCTTGATGTCCTTACCATGCCTTCTGCCAGCGGATATGGCATATGCAACAGCATTGAAATTATTTGAGACTGCACCAAAACTGACTTATAACCTTAGAATTTTGAGCGAAGCTGTAATCCAGATTATTTTCGAGGCTTTGACTAAATTCAGTTTATCTCCTTCAGCATATTCTGCAAAACTTACTTGCCAACTTGCAATAACTGAATATGATGGTAAGAAATTAACATTTTAAATATGTACATAAATATCCCATTTATGTAAATATTGTAGCTCAGATCAAAGAGTATATCTTGCATATGTAGACCAAGTCAATTGACAAATTTTTATCGTACCTACTTTTAAAAGTTTTTTGTTATGTGGGTTAGAGGCTCAATATTATATTGTTCGATATATATAAAAATTAGGAAAATTACATTAAACATGGTTGTCTTTCAGATCCCGAAGCGCCAGAAGAAATTCATCTTCAACGTAAACCGTCCATTCGCAATAAGATGAACTTTGGCTTTACTCTTAATATTGACAACAGGTTAGTTGTGTAACATCTCTCAGAATATATTTATAAATAACTGATGGCGCTTGTTTGCAAATCTTAAATCACTTTGTTTGTTTTTAGGGATACCACTCAATATTGCATGGAAAGCCGAAAACCATCTTTAGTTGAGCTAGAAGATGGAGGGGATGATACTTTCGAACGTGTTCTCACAGTGACATCTCACCAAGAGGCTCTTATGGCTTACTATTATTTGAATAACACTGATAAAACGGAGATAGCTGAAGTTTACAACATCGATGAGACCCACAGTACACATCCTTACTCACCAGAAGTTACTATTACTGAAATTTAATTTTCACAAAGTTTTACAAGTTCCAGAACAATGAGTTTGATTTGTTATTTTACTTAATACATTAAGTATAAAAGTTAGTATTGTAAAAGCTACGCTGACGCTGACAGTATGTACCAAACAATTCCAATTTAAAGATGTAACTTGAAAGATGAAATATGTTACGGGACCAATATTACTAGGCATTTCGATTTTACGCACGTACGTATCTCTTGTCAATTTTCCATCCCTCTACAGGGTGGATATTTATTTAACTATACTATTACTATATTGTGATGTAAATGATTTATCCACCTTTATGTCACAGTCATGTCTTAAGCCAAATTATTAGATTAAATGCATGTCACAGTACCCCTGATTAATGTATTTTAGGGCTAAAATAAATAATGGATTTTCATGTCCATTGTATGTATTTTGAATAAATAGCTAATTCATAAATACCAAATAAACACTAATATAGTTTTTCAACATTACAAATGATTTTGTACGTATGAATTAATATTTATTTCAGTAAAAAATTGCATTCATGTTAAAAATACATATCAGTTACAAGTCTTATTTTACAGGAACATGTAAATATCATGGAAAATTAGTGGTACAAATATCACAGAAAAAATTTCTTTGATGTCGATTTACCAAATGGTAACAGGTATTTCAGTGTCCAATTCCTCAGCGGCAATAGGAGTAGGTGTTTCGGCAGCTTTTCGTTTCCTGTTAAGACTACTGTACTGATTCGATCGGTATTCCTAAAATATTCAAATATATACAGTAAAATTAGATTAGACCCTGATCTTTTGCCCTTGCCTTTCAAGTAGACAAATGGTTACGATTACCTCTTCTTGGAGCTCCTGGGCTCTCTCCTGGTCTAATCCACGTATTTTCCTTTCATCGTGGTGTTTCTTCTTATTGAATTCCAACCGTCGCTTAACTTGGTCCAATGTCGATCTCTTATTTTTCATTGACATTCCCAAATTACTGTGGTCTGTAATTTAATGATTAAAGTTTTAACTCCAATGTACACCAACTACTATATTAGCACTTTTTAAGTTTTGTATTAATTCAGCTCTTACGCTTTCTTCCGTTCACATGATCATAAAAGTTCATAGAGTCCTGTAGAGTACAGTCACAGACGGTGCAACAAAATCCTCCAGCTTGGGAAGGGAGCCCGAGAGCGCGTTTGGCGACAATGCTTTTCTTCCCCACACGATCGTCGAGATTTATTTTGCTGTCTCGTTGGTTCAGAAGTGATTGTCTATTGACCATAGCATTCGAACCTTTTCCATGAACAACTTCAACCGATTTGGCTAAATCCCATTTTCTTCTTCTGTCGTTAGGAACCTAAATTTATTGTTCAGAATGTTAAAATACATACGTGGGAAAAGTTAATGGGGTTGTTCAAGTTTGAACATTTTACCTTTTTTGAATTTTTTTAGCGATGCTACAAATTTTTTGAAATAACCATATCTGAAAGAGCGTAAAAATCTCTCGAAGGCATTGTCTTCGGATTTTGCATATTTTGTCACATTTAGAAGATATGAGCTAATTAGTCTGTTTTGTCCTATTATCACCGTGTAAAAAAATTTGGCAAAAAGTGCTCTATTTTTCATTTTTCATTAAATAAATAAGAGTACATGCGACCGAAATTCGGAAAATTCGGAAGACAACGCCTTCTAGAAAAATGTTGGAAATTTTTTTGGTACTAATGCAAAATCCTTATGTGGCCACAAAGGAATATTTGGCTCAGAGTAAACCCCCCGCTTTCGTAAAGCACACCTTAAGTTATTTTTAGATACCTTTTAATCTACAAATATAATTTGTTTTTAGAATTCGCATTATTTAATAATATTTACTTCACATCTGTTTCATTGCTGTCATTAATCACCAATCCTTCATTAAACTATATCTGACTGTAGAAATTATTTTGTCGGATATGAAATAGGAATAAACCTATTGCATATTGTCCCCCATTTTCGGATTTTTCGGATCCCATTGATTACTCATAGACGGGACACCGTAGAAAATCGAAATTAGTATTATTTGAAAGCCCTTTACTAGTGCTTTCGATTGGTATGCATTTGGTACCAGGTTATAAGGGGATCCAAAATGTTGAAATTTTTTCTAAGTCCCAATGGGGGACAATATGCAATAGGTTTATTATCATCATCCAACCAAAACTACAAACAAACCTATTATAACGTCTCAACAAGACTACATATTTATATAATAATACATTTTAAACAAAAGTTGGTACGGACGGACATACATATTATTAGCTCATTACATTTAAATGGCTGAAACCTACATGCTTATAGGATGGAGGAGATCCTTGTTGTTGAGTTAATTAACAAATAACAAATAAATAACCTGCGATTATGATTTGACGCCTCCTTTAAATGCCAAAAATTATAATATAAAGGTACGTAATCTTACTTTGTTCGGTGTCGCCATCTTTTTTTTAACTGGGTCCACTAAATACTCTCAACGTGGGAAACCAAACCTTCTGCGTTGAATTAAAATATTCGCTCAGAACAGAATTAGACGGCTGCGGCTGCTGGCTGACTGCAAACACGTTGCGATTTTGTGTTCTTAGCAGATTAAGCTAGATTAAGCACTGTTAAATATTTTTTTTTCGTATTCCTTAGGAATGACTTCGTATTACGACGAAGTAGAGATCGAGGATTTTGAGTGGGACGAAGAGACGGAGACGTATTTTTACCCTTGTCCGTGTGGAGACCGATTTTTGATAACCAAAGTAATTTATAGATTTGTCATACCTATTATACTATTAAAATATAAATTACGTATAATCTGATAAGTTGACGTCCGCTGTCCGCGGGATTACCATTACTCTATAAGATTTGCGTGTCGCATGTAATAGGCAAATAATATCTGTTTACGTTATGCACTATTTTTGCAATTCGCACTATCAACTATAAGTGTGTTTTGGTTTTTAGCTAGATGTCAAAATTAATAATAATATTTAACTATGTTCGGCGAAAAACAAATCTCGACGAATTCACTCACACCCAAATACTTCAAAGACTTGTCCTTTTTTATTTATACTTTCTTATAATATCTAACATCTAAGTACTAAAAACAATAATGAAAGAAAACTGAAATGTAGTAAAGTCAAAATGAAATTGTGTTCTATATATCTAAATACTTGAATGTCTGTTTCTATTATAAACAGGAGGAACTAATCAATGGGGAAGATGTTGCTACGTGTCCCAGTTGTTCTTTGCTGCTGAAAGTTATTTATGATATAGACCAGTTCTCCGCTGAACAAACGGAAGAAGTTTCTATTACAAATCAGTCAAAATTACTCACTACAGTTGCAGTTGCGGAATAAAACTGTAATATATATAGATATATATTCGACAATAAATGTATTTATTTTATTAATTGTACCTGTATGACGGCCCCGGTCCCGTTTAAGCAAAGGATATTACAACTTTATAATACGAAATAAATTATGACGAACTGTAAAAATAATATTTATAAGACTTGGAAATCAATCGCAATATTACTCAATCGTAATATTTACAAATTTATTTGTCACTATATAAGTCACCTAATATTGTTAGTATTTTATTGTAGTACTGTATTTATATTGCAGAATCTCCATTTCTCAACCGTTTGTAATTTTCAGGGAGTATTTCTAACGTCTGTGTTAGAGTGTGTAGATTCCAGATGGTTATAGTAAAATTCATGCTTATTTTAATATGCTTAATACTTTATTAGGCTTTAACTTTAATACTATGTGAGCTGTTGGTAACCATTTTATTTAACTATACTACGAATTACGAATCTGCTTTGTGGGAAACAATGCCAACAAGTGCCAGTAAATGGACATAAATCTCATCTGTTTGATTGTAAATATATTTAAGATTACATTGTAATTTAATCAATTTTAGTCAGCCAACCTGTAGGAACATTTTTGCGGACATTGTACATGTAACATGTACATGGCATATTAATTTCCCCCTAGGAATTTGGTTAGGTATTAGGTATTATCATAATCATAATTAATGGAATGTGGAATTCTTTTCTCATAAAAGCTAGAATGGGCTACAAAAGATATGACGTCTAAATTGTAATTTGGTAGTTAGTCTACAGACTACATTACAGTACAGTAGTGCTCATGTCAAAGTCCAATCGAATCGTCGCATCGATAGAATATATATAATTACAAGTTAGGTAGGACAAATAAATACAGCATATATATTATATTTCACATTTCATCTAATGTAGATATGCAGATTCATTTGTAATTTTGTGGAATGATTTATCCGTCCGTCGCGTCCGTAGAAGATTCTGAGCCGATTAAGCTGAAGTGCTGAATGTGCCGCTCCGCAATTCCGCACACACACGCAAACAGAAAGGGTAACGAGAGCGTATTAACCAGCAAGCGGCTTCTTCAGGGCTGGAGCTGCCATATTTTAAGATATCAAAATAAACACCTGGTAAATATTGTAGGAAAGGCACTTGTATTATCTTGAAAATTAATTGCATTATATTTATCAGGGTGATAAGTGCTTTTCAGTGATACCTCATTTCGATAAATATGTTGTAATTTAAATATCTGGTGGGCGTGGGCATGACTTTTAGGGGCCTGGCAAAATGATTGTTGCATAGCTGGATTCTTGAGGTGTGGGTTTTTCAATGATACCTCATTGGCCATATTATATTGTAATTTTGTAATTCGAAAATTTGGCATCATTATGGTACCTTTTAGGAGGACGATTGATGAAATTATTGTATGTTTTGAGTGTTGAGGTCGCAAGCTTCCCAACAGTACCCATTTACCGTATGTAGCCATTTAAAAAATTTCGGCGTGAGGGGGTGCGATTGAGTGACCTCATCTTTGCATGGGAGATCTTTCATGACACTTAGAAGTCGATATCTGAAACCATTTATGAGTTATCGTGAAACCGGACAGACAGGCAGACCAAATACCTAGTACATACATGAGACAGACTAAGCTCCTTAATAAGGCGTAGGAAATGATTTCTAATGTTCAGTGCGATGCCGATGCCGGGTTACAGCTCGAAATTCGATTCATGGCCATGGCATACATTGACCCTTGCCTTCCTTGGACCAAATTGCAAAGGTTGACATTTGTTTGTATGAAAACTAGGCAGTCTTCTTGAAAAGACTAAAAGTAGCAACTGATCAACTTCAATGGTGTTTTTAAAAAGCATAATTTGTAAGTTCTGCCATTTGTTCGCCCGTGCCCTCTAAATTGTGTCCTAACTACGGCACTGACATTCTGATCTAATATTTTTGCTCGCACAAGCATAAGCACCGCACATCACAATTCCAGAGCCAACAAGCAAGTTGAATGAGTCGGAATTCGGTGGACGAGTGAGTGAGTGTTGTAGTTGTAATAGGTATATATAGGCAGTGGAAGTCGGAAGTCTCTGTATGCAGTCTGTGTGCATTGCATATTGCTGAGCTGCTGCTGCTGCTGACTGCATATTTTGTTTGTGTTGTGAATTGTGAATCAAGGAGCAAAATGTGGAGTCTTGTTTACTGATACTGTGCGTGGTTGCTAAATATTTAAAGTCGTTTAAATAATTGCTGTTCATAGACAGGGGTGCTAATCAGATACTGAAAAGGTAAGATTTCAATTGAAACGTATTATTTTACTCATAGAACACCATTTCCAGCATAGTGAATAACAAAATTGACAATTTAAATCGGAAGCTACATTTGACATTCGGTTTTAGTAATTGTATTGGTTAGTGTATATTTATGTCGAATGTGCTAGTGTAGTACATACAGAGAACTCGTGTATGTATTATTATTACACATTTAAGTAGTTCAATGTTTCATTTTAGTTAATAGTCCAAGAGCAAAAATTCAACTTCAAGTATTATTGAAGTGCAGTCAGCAGTAGTAAAACTAAATACCTATTGCCTATGACCTAGTGCCAAAAAGTCTTTTGGATTTTGTAGTTAATAGTAGTAGTAGCGGTAGTTGGAGAAATTTTCATTCGTCAGGTTAACTACGGTTAAGCTACAATGCTTTCTTTTGAAAACGTCTTTGGATAATGAAGGACAATTTTGTTGTTAAATAAAAATAAATACTATTATTATAATCATATTGTTGACGTTTATACTTATGATTTTCTATAAGGGTCAAAATACAGTCACTCGTAGGTATATTTTCTCGAATCCTTATTATATCGAGTAATTTCGCCCACCAAGCTCTCCTCTCTCACTCTCTCTCTCTCACTCCTCCGTAGTGAGCAACCTTTCGCAACCTCGACCATTTCTAATAATGTTACTCAAATGATTAATTGTCAATTTTTTTGTTTATTTAGATAACAATATAACACTAAACATTGGAAATCGACCTTATTCATGTTCAAACGAAGGGAATTTTGACACCGGTATCCTTTTCGAATTTACGGTGTGGAATTACGCAAATAGTTATACAATATTAGCCATATACAAACTTCTAATGGAATTTTGCCATAAATAACGCTGACCGGTTATGTAAAACGTCTTCAGAGAAACATTTACACGACACAAGAATAATTATGGCGTTTGCAAGCATTAGCTCAAATCTTCTTGACGTAAGCCCTAATTTTGATCTGTATATAATTTTCTACTTCCCGTAATTGATCCCATTATTTTTAAATCAATTCTTCCATAACAATTGACTGATTGGTTAAAATGCATAATCTACTAATTAGAAAATTGTTTAAAATATTTAGGATTAAATAGTAAGAGTATCCAGAATATTTATGTGATTTTTGTTTATAACTTGTTTTAGGAGGATTTGGCTACTTGCGACAAGTCGAAACATTTTTTACGATCATGTTTAAATGATAGCAAGAAGATAATTCCTGCTGGATCAATACTGCAGCTTCAAAATATTGCAAATATTTCTGTACCAAAAGAAGATCGAGAGTTACCTCGGTCATACCATCCTGGATCTGATGTTTTAAAAGTTGGTTTAAGCGATGGAGATTTTAACATATACGCTCTTCTGTACCATTCTTCCCCTGAGCTAAGGTAAGTGAACTGTGAAGTTAACCATTTTTAATATTTACGATTGAAGGCTGTTTCAAAAAGTATTAAAGCTCTTAAACGGTAACTACTAAATTCTAATGTAAATAATTGCAGCATGAATACTCCTCCTGGGACTAAAATTCGCCTGTCCAAACCGGTTTCTGTAACTCATGGAACATTTTGTCTTTCATCTGATATTTATCAAGTTTTGGGCGGTCATGTACCTAAACTAGTGGAAAAATGGACTCTCCAGAGAAAGTTCAATGTAAAACAAGAATGGGGAAACAATGCCGTCGGTACCGGAGGTCCGCCATTATGGAAGCCTTTTGGGTACAATGCAACAGCTGGAATTGATGTCGTAGCTTTGAGAAAAATGAAGGTGAGACTAGAGTAAAGGATTTTCGGCTAAAATTATAAGAATAGTAATATTTTTTTCGAATAATTATATCACAATTTTCATACCATGACAGGCTATGGATATCGTCAATGAACAAAGGGAGGGCTCTAAAGGACAAGGAAAGAAAACAGAGTTTGAGCTGCAGAGAGAGCAAGCTGTGAAGGAAGTCGGAGAAAAGTCATTAAAACAAAATTGGTGTCCACCTGCAAAAAATGTGAATAAAATTTTATTTCAGTAAAATTGTTTTACGTCTTTGACAAAACATAGCAGCAAGATAATACGCTCGTGTTAATATTTTTGTATTTGTAGCTGATGGATAAAGAGCTGGTTGATCTTGTAAAAGAGGGCTTTGCAGTAGAGGAAGCTGAGGAAGCTTTAAAACGATTCAAAAATCCTAGAAAGGCATTGCAACATCTTAGGGTTAATTTTAAACAGACTACTTACTACACATTTGAAAACCTTGAAACTGCTTTGAAATGTTATATGTCAATTAAAAATGAATATTTTCCTAATTGCAGGGTGCGAATAAGGTAAATAAATTTCAAGACGAGCCGAAATCTCAACCAAAGGAGAAAACGAAGTGGCGCAGTATCAAAACGGATGAAGAAGATTCTGTAGAAGTTCCTCGAGAATATCAACGCCCAACCAAAAGCATATCTTTATTTGGCTTTATTGAGGAGCACATCAAGCCGGAAACTGCCCCGTCGAAAAATGATGATCAAAGCGATGATTATCAACTAGCGCTAAGCATGTCTGTTGATAGTTATAAACGAGAAAACCAGCGATCCAAGTCACGATATGATGGCGAGAGTGAATTTCCAAGCTTGCACGATAAATTTGTGAAAAGCAAAAGCCAAAACGATTTCTCTGGCCGCCAGTCGGATCAATCTAATAGCAATGATGCCTCTACTTATTACTCAAACAGCAAATTTTCCCGGCAATCGTCCCAGCAATACAATGATTATAACAGTAGAAATCAAAAACAGCCAACAATTAAGAGAGACTACCCAGCTACCCATAAGCAATATGAATCGTCAAACAGATACAATAAGGACAGCAGTGGTGCTACAGATTCAAAATATAGACAGTCTACGACATACAAATCAACGGATTCTCGACGGCCTACATCTGATTATAACCAGAGAGAAAAATCGTCGAGCGACTACGATCAACAAAGTTATTACAACCGTGGGAACCATTACGGAAAAGCTGAGCCTGATCAGGACTCCTTATACCAAAACAGCAACTATAGTAGTAATGATACTGGAAATTCAAGGCAAAATTACTACCAAGGTAATAATGAAGGAAAGTATAACACAAAAAATAACGACAAATATCAGCACGAGCAAAGAAAGCCTGAATTTCGATCCAAAGAAAAGGACGATAGTGGGGTTTTAAATCAGAGAACATACAATGAATTTAAGTCTGGAGATTCCAGCAGAGGATATAAAGATGATCGTGGTGCACAGGGAAACACTTATCGCCAATCCTACTCGGGAAGGGGCTTTAATAATCGTCCTAATGACTCCAGGGAGGATGGCAACAGCTGGCGACAAACAGAAAGTAAGGGAATGAATGAATATCGAGATGGAGATTTTTCCAGTAGCTTTGGGGAATATCGGGACACAGGCAGTTCTGGAAGTTCTAGAAAAGCAGATACTCTTCATAACAGTTTTGAGGATTCAAATTACCGAGATCAGTCAAAATCTAACAACGACTACCAAAATTCAGGACGCGGCGGATATTCTCGCCAGCAAGGGCAGCAACGTAAGGACATTCCAGACAGAAATACGTACCAATCCAATCGCCAGTCTGATAATTCGAGTGACCCAAGATACAGAAATCCTGCCAATTCAGGTGGAGGTCAATATAGTTCTCAAAGTTCAAGAGATAATTACTCTCGAGGTTACGGACAAAATCCAGCACCAGGAAATATGTACTCAGATTCTCAAAACGCTTCTAAAAATGACAAGGATTATTACTCTGACTCAACTCAATCAAAAGGGGATCCCTATGGAATGTCTTCATCTTATAGTCAAGGTCGACAGGTTCAAAAGGGCAGAGATGACTACAACGGTGGTGGATCCAATTACTCAAGACAAACAATGGTCTTCACGCGGTCCAGTAACAATGGTGATAATGGACAACAAGACTACCACGACTACCAGCGGGATGTATTCCAGGCTGGCCAGGGAATGAAAAACATGCAATTGGGTCACAATTCCTCCGAACCATATAAACAAAACTATCACCAAAAACCTTACAATAACCAGTATTGAGCGACTATTCCAAGGTGCGTATCACTTAATTAAAATGGTTTGTATTTCCTAATAATAGTACAGTGTATTGAATTTAATTGTATCTTTTATTTTCAGGTAACTCCCAAAATAGATTGCTGTGACTTGTGTCACTTGTGCTCTATTCTACTACTTATGTTGTATACAACTATGCAACTCAAACAGTGCTGCAATTGTAAATGCCATGAGTAATGTTATAGGTTTATTAGGAGAATTATTTAGTTGAAACGACCCCAAAAATGAATACTGCAAATAATGAAACTCAGCCACTAACATTTTTTTTCTACTGTAACATATATACCTAATACGATTAACTACACAACACTACTGATTTGTGAATTGGGAGGGGAGTAATTGCTATTTTGTCAAATTATAGTTATGTACATCAAGTCAGCAGCTACAAATATCGCTTCCAAAAAGTTTGACATATATTTTCTAAAACTTCAACTTAAATGGAATCAATCAAAATCAGTTGAAATATTTATTAATCGTATGGAATATATATATGAAGACTTTTGTTTTCCGTGTAATTGTTCTTTCATGTTAATAAACAGTAATGAATGTGTGTCATAGACTTTTAGTAGTTTAGTACCTAGTGTTTCCAGTATATAAGTTATGCATATTATAATCATACTTTTACTTAAAACAAAAATTCAAAATGTTACGAATTCCCGAGTTAATTGAAAGTTATTAAAATGTTGAAATACAGAATAAAATAATGCACTGCTATATTTAATTAACATATTGTGTTATTGGATGGCAATATATATGCATGATGCTGCAGAAAATACGAGAAATTATCATAGATATATCAACTAAGTTCCACCAGGTAATATAGATTGTAACATAATATATGTATTTACTTCTGAACCCGTTAATTGCATTTTTATCTTTCTCCAGGACAGTTAATAAGGGATCATTCCTTTATAGCATTATGTTTTCGACATTGTTATCGAAATGAGGTCAGATATTGGGCTTCCGCTGCAGTACGAAATTGAACTTGCTGTAATATTTATAATAAAACAGTGGTAAAGTTGTGTTACATTCATGAGCACTCACATTTGTTATCAAGTCTGCCATCGATAATATGAGTAGACTGAGAATATTATTAACTGTGTTAAATATCTATATTTATGCATACATTTGCGACTGCATTAAATACTGTAACGGCATATCCGAATCACTTAATTTATAATATACTTGTAATTGCGATTACCTATATGTAATTACCTTATTCTACATATTACCCACTCGAAAAAAATTACAATCATTCGTGGGTCTGACAATTCCTGTACAAAGAAGAGAATCGCATTTAGATAGATAGTGATAGCAGACACATGCCCATAGGATATAATGTAGGAAAAGTACAATGCTACAAAGTATGGTACATATACCACACATTCATCATAATATCAGTCTCCATTCTCAATGATCCTGTCATGGATACTTGAAATAAAAATACTTTATTGTATGAATGACCTTCGACCTTCAATAAATTGAATAATATGATTTTGTTTTATACTACTACTATTATGTTGCCGTTCCAACTCTGCTCATTTTGGTCTCGGTTTGTTATACTTTGTTACACTTTATACTTTGTATTTGTGCGACATGGTCCGGTTACAGGTAATACTGCGACTGGTAGATACATATTATACATTGTTATTACCTATAATGCTGTTATTAAATTATTGAACTGAACTGAAAGATTAGTAAACGCGATAAGATAGTTCTGCATACATAATGACTTTTCATTTCTACAGGTGTTCTCTTATCTTTAAAAATTCAAATTGGGATAACACCAACACCAAATGTCAACGAGCAAAATACATGACAGAAGTGTGTATTATACTATTGTACAAGTAAAGCTTATCTAATTAATACGCTTACAATGAAACTTCAATTCAAACCAAACTATTGTACAAATTATCGAAAGAAAATGTATTTTCTTATGGGAGGTCTTATGTACGCTTATAATTGTATTTATTGCATTTTAGGTATTTAAAATACATAGGGAATAATAGATACATAATACGGACGGACTTTCATCCAAATGAACCTGGCCTGGCTGTAAAACATATTTTCTGCATAATATATTGTAGGAGTTGTAGCCTGTCTCGCAGTTTTGCATATATAGATGAACTAGTTGCTGCTGGAGTACGAGTACGAACAGACTGTGCATCCCTGCACAAGTACATTTAACAAAGTTCTTGCTAAAATCTTTAAACATAGGGCATCATTGATAGTGTCTTCGACAGAGGTATCATACTCTATAAATTCTACATTTACATAATAAGCTTAGATAATAAATGTTCATATTTCACACTTAATAATACGTAGACTTGAGACACTATTTTATCTTTGGAATACAATTTAAATTCCATGAGACCTAATATTATTGTGTTTTGTATTTTAGTGTTGCACAGCACCGTGAGTTAGGTTGAGGTCTTACAAAATCTTAATCTAACTGCCCCAATCCTAAAGATGGAACGGAATATCAGTGGCTTTGGCCAAGAAATCACAAATTATGAGTTCAAAGGAGTAAGAAAATCTTCTTTAGTATTCCCCTCCCTTTTCTTGTTTTAGCATAACCATTTTACTATAAATAATACTCAACGAATTGCAGCCATGAGGTCCTGAAAACTCTATTTTACTATACAAAAAGATTAATACAGAATACTATATATTTCATGTAACATTTGTTTCTCATGCCCTCTGACTCTGCTATATTTGAATTAGAATTAACTAAACGAAATAATTTAATTTTGTCTTTTAATTTTACAATACCTATATAGGTTAATTTTTGATTGCTATGTAATATTTGATAGTTGTATAATATTTGATAATGATTTCATTTTAGATACTCGACTGGCTAATTGTTGTCAATGATCCACGGGAAATATGGAAAGCCCAGCCAACCTATTTAATATCGGAAATGGCTTTTCTCACAGTTGGATTACTGACATTTATTCATTGTAAGTGACGTGTTTTTATTCATTTATTGAATTTCAGATCCCTTTTAAATGGACAAACATTCATTTTCATTGTTGATTAAAAGATTAATGGTATTTGCAGCTCAACGTGTTGGAGGTCGATTCAAGTGGTTATGGCTGGGCTTAGTTCTCCACGGATTTTTTCTCGAAAACGTAACATTTTGGACCCCACTGATCAATAATTTCTGGCACTCTCAAACCACCGTAGTTCTTTTGGGAAGACGGCTTCCATTACATATTCCGTTTCTGTGTACGTACCTATCAGCAAACTTTACATATATGTTGAAAATAATAAATAAGTAATTTTACGTGCCTGTTCATTGAATTATCAGTATGATGATTTAACGACATAGCCCGGACTCGTTTTTACTTTTACGAAGAATTTCATTCCACTTTATGAT
>JAQFYC010001705.1:0-31461 GCA_034694165.1 Tomocerus mixtus | reverse complement strand
GGATCGGATCGTTTGGATTTAGTAAGGCGCTGGGATCGGATCGGATCGGATCGCCAAACCTAAAAGTTCCATGTGTGCGTATAATAACGGTGGACGTTATACCATTGCTATATCTTTAAGTAAATGTTGTATTATTTATACCCCAGATTATGTTGGATAATATTCAATTAAAATGTTAGTAGAATATTGGACTAATATATTTACACCATTTATATGACTGTTTATGAATAATGAAGTTAAATAGCTTGCGTAAATCAATAGTAACTAAGCTGTTATTTGATAAGAATTGTCATGTAGGATTTTTAACATCATTTTTGCATACAAAACTGCTGTTAGAGTAGCCATAAGCCAATAAATATTATATACGGTACAGAAATATTTACTTTTCCTGCATAATGTCCTTTCTGTCTTTCCATTCATTGTCATTGAACATTTCGACATCATGTAAGAAAAGGAGTCACATTCACATTAACACATAATAATAATAATAGTTTTTTCGTATTTTATAATTGCATTTAGTAACTTCGAATGGTAGTTACAGATGAAAATACATTATGCTAAATATGTTGGGTTTTATTGGTAAACGGTGAAAGGGGTCTTGGTAAATGTTAATTTTACATGCTATTATTAACCTTTTCCTGACAGACATTGGTGCTTTAGAGGAAGTAATATCATGGACTTAGTGGCACCAAGATGGCAAACATTAACTTAATTTATTATTCTACGCGTGTTGTAAATTAAGGACAAGGATGACACGGTCTGCAAACAAGTAATATACTATATACCTATGATATGTATTGCACCAACGGTAAAAAGCACAGGCTGCGATAGTTATTTCACAATAGTGTTTCTAGTATTTGTTCCTTAGTTATCTCCTTCCTATGCAAATTTCTACCAATTAAATATATTATGGTGAAAGTCCTGAATTCGCTGTCGATGGATCATTGGCTTATTTTCCAAATATGTTGCAGGAGAAGGTGTCAGATCCATTACCCAGTTTACTCTCCAGTGAAAAATTTCCATTGCTCCATCCCATAAAATTGTGTATGCTCTTAGCTTCGAACCCCTGTATCCTCGTTTCGTAGACTTTTTAGACCAAAAGTGGGAATATTGGGATGTTAGAATATTGTGGAAAAGTTATAATGCATGGAAGTCAACGGGCGGTAATCCCCATAGTAAATTTCCAAAAATCGAAATAGGGTGGAGGTCGTGAAGTCATAGCGCGAATTAACACAGGATATCCTATCTCTCCAGATTGGGTGGCTAGGGGGTTGCCTAGGGGGTGGAAATTTTCTCTTGATTTTGATAGTCTGAGATGACGCCATAGCGCGAAATTAAAAATACTCGGGAATGCCGATCCTTCTCTATATTCTATTATCCTTGCATGGAAGTGGTAATGTTATATTGTAACATTGCCAATTCCCATGGGAACTTTCTCAATCATCACAGATTTCTGAACTTTTTAAAGCGGGAAGTGGGAAATACCGAAATTATGACCTGTAAGTTTGAAAATGTCCACATTTTAATACGAATTGCATAGGCATTATTATATCCATCACTAATATACATGTATAAATAAGCGTTAATAAGTATAAAATGCCACTTTTATTTAAAAAATATCCGGCTAAGTTTGTTTGTTTGGTGACACAAATTACTGTAAAAACTAAGAAATCTGCATTTTACAGCGAAAATAAACCTCGATGGAATTTGCAAACTTTTATTTGACCTGAATAAATGTGAAAGTATTGATTTAATAACATGACAAATTAAATATTTTTAAATTGTTGCTTTATTATGAGCATGTTAAAATATCAAATGAAGAGCAGGTACTCCCTTCTGTCGCACCTCCCACTGATTTTTTTAACATGCTCATTGACGTACTATCACTGCTAATCCACTCAGGAAATACATACTCCCCCCATTGGGGTTCCTCTTGACATCGACCAATGTAAAAGAGGATTCCATTACCATGCCTACCTCCAGGAAGTGCATTTTGGGGAAAGTCTGCTCCTCTACGTACCCAAGTAACCATCTTTGTTTGTTGAGGATTTGTTAAAAATTGAACGTTTTCCCTTACAGTAAACGTAGGCCTATTATAGTAATGACACTCTCCAGTCTTGATATTTCCTCTACCAACAAAAACCCATCCTTTATAGTACACTCGGCAGATATTTTTATTATTCCCAGGGATGCCTTCGAAAACAGGAACTAATTCACTCTCGTTAAATCCAGTTTGATTGAGGAATTGGAAGCGGAGGGACTGACATCCTGTAAGATAAAACCAGAAGTTAAATACAGTAAACCACATTTTAGCGACGGAAATTTTAAAAATATAATGTTGAACTAGTGTTGAAATATTTCTACCTTTACAATTGTACATTTCATTTAACTTCTCAACATCCAAAGTACTGAGACTTTGGGAAATGCCACATCTATAAACGTCATGATAAGTTCGGTTCAGACAAGTTTCATAATTACAACTGGGATGCATAATGCTGTGATAGTCGTAAAAACCCCCGCCATTTAAATGTGGATACTTCTCTTCAATTGTGCAATTATCCCGTCTCGCTTCTATATAATTATCCCTGTCATTTCTCAAATGTTCGTCCCCGAATCCCAAAGTGTAGGCCATTTGACGTAGGACTTCCTTTTTGGTGAAATCTTCTCCAATAACCACTATTCTCCTTCCTCCGGTGTAACACTCTTCAGTTTTATTAGTCTCGACGCTTGGTTTTACAAAATAAACAAAAGCATTTTCAGATTGCCGTGGAATCCAACTGATGCAAGTTTTTTTGTGGAAATCATTTATTGCTTCTTCAATGATGAATATTCTGGTGCAGCTACTAAAAGATGAATCAATTTCATACGAAACTTTTCCATCAGGCCACTTTCCGCATTGCGAAGGTCCATCCCTGATTCGATTACTCCACTTACTACGCAAGTTTTGCTATTGCATCATTATAATAATTTTAATTAAAATCTTAATTTTAGTGTTCAATATCTGCTAAATGTAGGGTCTGCTAAATAAAACTCTTACAACTGCTTTCAATAACTTTGATTTTCCAAGCATTTTCCAAATTCGCATCAATGTTTATTTACAATTAATTTTATTGTACATCTAAGGAAGCTGAAAAGGCATTACCTCATCCACTTCTGTATCCTCCAACTGGTTTACATTTATCCCCAAATCGGTTGTGAATGTATTTGTCGCAGCTGATATACTCTGAAAAATTAAATATCATAGTTTGATCAATTCAGATTTTACAGAATATATGGGGGTTAACCTCAATTATAATTATAGATCATACTTCTTGAATAGTGCTAGACACTTGGATGTCTTGCTGAGATATCCATTGTTGAATTTTGCTGAATTTTACCTCAATGTCGACATATTTGCTAGAGTCTGCTAATTCCTTCTTAAGATTTTACAGATATTGGGGTTAAGTAACCATGAAATAATTTCTTTTGTAATTGGATAAATACTTAAGGGATTTGATTATTTTTTGTTTCTCCTCAATGCAATTTATCAGCAACTGTTTATTTGTTCACCTCTTTAATTTTATTGAAACATTCAGTAGACTTTTCCGATACCAACTCCTCAATTCTGCCCAATTTTATCCCCATTTCGTCGAAATTGGTTTCGTCTGCAAGTTTGTTCTACAAAAATTAAAGTGAACAAAATATTTGATACAATAAATTTTATAATGTAGTAAAGAAAGACTACTCAGCTGGAGATGTAGCCATGCACGCACATTAATATATAACATATAGTATTCAATTATTCAGTTTTATAATTAGTTTGGTTTCTATTGCCCCCATACTTGGTCAGTTTTGGCAGAAAGACTGGATAATGAGTTTTCAATTTTGGCTAAAATTTCGTCCATTTTTGTTTTCCGGAATTCAAACAATGCATTCTAAATACATAAATTAGCAGATAAAGTAATCTCAATGACAAGTAATTTCATTTATCATTAAATACAACAATGATTATGTACCGCATTTTTTCACAGACACAGGAATTCTTAAATGTCAACATTATAACATATTATAAGCTGACTTTTATTAAATAGAAAAACGATCTATGTATATCAGTTTACTTTTACGTACCATTTTTTCGAATTGCTTGCTAAATTCATCTATTTTGTCATAAAGGCGGTTAATTTCAACAAAAATTTTGTCAGCATTCACATCCCGCTTGTTTCTTATAGCCAGCATTTCTTCTTTATCGAAATCTCCATCCTGCAGAACAATTTATATATACATAATTTAGTATATTATATTTAGTACAGTAAAAATTGTAACAGATTACTCAATACTTCAGACTTTCCCGAATAAAATGTAATTGTACATAATTATAAGAAAAATACTGGAATGTAAGTATATTCCAGTATTTTTTGTTTATTTAATAATAATTTAAAACTATTTCTTATTTCTATTTTACCTTGGCATTATTATGAGAAACGCTGAACAGCGGGCTGATTTTAGAATCCGAAGCACTTGAGGTTTCAGCTGAAATATTGCTTTGAAGTAAAGTAAACCAAATAACAAAACCCTGGAGTTTGTAATTGTCCATGTTAAATTAGCTTGAAATAGTTTTAGTTATTTCTAAATAGAACTTGTGGTTGTTTAGATGTCCTCTGTGCAAAGACGGCCACTCAGTTACCGATAACGTCTAACATTGAATACATTTGGGATTTGCGTGGAAACATGATCTCTTTTAATGTTCGCTGACCTCGACATTATATACACTCTTGCTCAATAGTTTACCAAGAAATAACTAAACCAAATACGCACAAACTTATTACAAGGTGCATTTAAATCAGTTTTGGCTATGTCGATGAAGAACATTAAATGAAACAGAAACATCATCATTTGCGATATCTTAGCCTGACGGATACCTACCTACGTGATATCAAACTTGATTGCGACATACGCAAATAACTTAATTCTGCATATACTGATACAATTAATTTAGATATATATAACCATGATTAGCTCTATCAGACTAAATTAAAAATACTAAAACTATATTAAAATTTACTGATCTAATCTAAAACAAGTAGGGAAGCATACAAAAATTGAATATACATACAATACACATGCTGTTGAGGGCTAGCTAGAGTTGAAGATGTTGTTGTATGCAATCCGGGTATTTCTAAAGATGAAAATCAAAGTAAAATTAATGTCAGTAAAATGTAGAATACTAGCAAGTTCTACGTAGATGAGCTCTGTTCTAAATGCCAAAATAAAAGAAAGAAGGTAAGTAAAATTGCTCGTAATGTCTGAGTTTAATTTCTGGAGCAAAAATGGCATAGTCACGATACAAAGATGGAACAAGAACTCACGTCATACTGGTACATTACAGCTTTTTATACCCTAAATTAGGTACATTAATTGTCATAAGAATAGTGCATTAGAGTTCATTGTACATTTTAAAAGATAAAGTTCATTTCTATTACTTCTAGAACAATGTAAATTAGTTAAGAGCAGTGACCGAACATAAAAAGTGCATAAGAGCATATAAGTTGACATTTCATTAAATACATAATATATGAAGGTATAAGATACATACATAATTGATTACATAAATTGTCTAATTACCTTAACAAATTCAGAATCCATTGACATCACAAAATCCATTAGTCAAATATTTTAGATTACTTACATTCACATGATACATAACTAAGCACGTATAACATTAGGTAGTATAATTTGAATTCAGGTTTACATTTAAAGATAAGAGTTCGTACACCTTTTAGTTTTACATACAATATCTACTACAACAAGCACTGACACTGTGAACACTACTGTTCACATGCTTAACATATTTTCGTTCAACATGTAAACGCTTTATGACGTTATAATATGCTTGCCTTGTGATATTAGCTACTGTTATTTTATTAAGTAGCGGAAGCTACTTTATACGATCACGTTGCCTGGGCGTCTGTCTGTCTGTCCGTCTGTCCGTCCGTCCGTCTGTAAACACGATAACTTTTGAACGGATTAAGATAAACCTTCCAACTCAGTATACGTCCTCTGTGGGACGAGAGGACGACACCCTGCTAATATGGGGTCAATCGGCCAACGGGTCACTGAGTTAGGTCAATTTGAAACGTTGTTCAACTTACAGTATACAGAATACATATGCATACCAGAGATGGGCACGGCCGGTCCAAATGCGATTCCACCGCGACATTTGAACGCTGTTACGAAATAGGCTCTATACTATTTCAAGGTCATAAAACAATGTTTCAGTTTCACTGTTGACTCAGTTTCACTGTTAACAGTTGCACTATTTCACTTCCGCTACTTATTTAAATGTACTGTCTTAACTGTTTTATTTCTTATGAATTGTGATACTTAGTATGGCGCGGTCATAAAACTTCACTAGCATTATAAATAAGGTGATAGCTAACATTTATTTACAGTGAAACATTAACAATGTGAAAACATGTTATGTTTACAAACTATCGCATAAACCCGCCACCTGCTCTCGTTTTTACAAATTAATGTCAAAAGACACGAAGGAGCTGACCGACAACACGAATGCAACCCATTTTAATAATAACTTTAATTGTAGGAATTTAAGTTATTTTAACGCCAATCGTTTGCTACATACCATGTTTTGGTCAAAGATATCCTAAACCCTTCAGTTCCATATGTCCTTTGTATTTGTTAGAAAAGTCCCTTACCTTATAAACGAACTTACAAATAAATTATGTTAAAAAATTAATTCTACTTATACAATGTGACATGTCAATTGAATTTGAAGAAGGGATACGGGTAGGAATGATTGAATGAGTCTTAAATACTATATCTAAGAAATTGACTTACCCTTACCTGGATGGGAAGATAATTCAATTTGTGTTGTGGAATGGAGTGGGCACAAGTATTTCAGTGAATAAGATCTATCCAAAGTCATAATTGACAGTTTATTTGCATATTGAACTTTTTAAACATGTAGAACTACTATCACAAGAAAACAAATACAATAATTTGTTTAATAATAGTGAATATGTGATAAAAATATCTAACTAGCTACATATATTTGTATATACATATTTGTACGATGCACTAATCTCGCTTAAGTGTGGTAAACATTTAATGAGCCCCAGTGTCTCATAATACGCAAAGAAGTTTTTGGGAATATGTTATTTTCTCGTTTCAAGGACATCTGAAATATATTAGGAGGTTAATTAAAGGTAAACTCCGCATATGATTTCGTCGGGGATACAGACAAATATTACCATCAAGGTCTTAACTGCCCAAATATTTCATGATCCCTATATTAATGTCAGCACTTTAGTGAAGGCGTTGGAGGTCACATGATATTATGACATAGGGTGGGAGAGGAGAGACAGATCTTTGATGACGTCATATAATTTTTCTATAAAGTAAGTTTCCCTTAAAACTAGCATTAAATTTAATAAAATTGGTTTTGTTGTGATGCAGAATGTAATTTTTAACTAAACTCTGATGTTGCCTATATTAACTAGAAACTTACAATTAGTGTGGTAATTGTTCATACATCTATACAATTAATTAATAGTATGTAAATCGGATTTAGCTAGACCAAAATTATAAAACAAAGATCATAATTCAATTTACAATCAATGGGCAATTCTGATGCAATGTATACATGTATGCAGACAATGACTTTACTGTCGGGAATGGCCATTTGCTCTGCCTTTATTATAAAGATATATTATATGTTCCATGGTCATTGATATTGACAATAAGTGTTGTTTTAGTTTAAATTGAGTCTTTAGTAGATAATTATTACTGCAACTAGAATAGGTTCATTGACACGTGAAACGGCGGAAGCTGGGAATATGGAACATGTTATCCAAAATGATAATTCATTATTAATTTGGGGTGAATTTGTGAATTAGTTGCTAATTGATAATAAAGAGCATTAGGGTTTCTTAATTCCTAATATCTGCTTCAATTTGCGATTTTTAAAATATTGTTTTGATAGTAGTTTAGTCAAGTGGCAAAGAGGGAATAGAGAAAGAGCGATGCTTTTATGTAAAACCGATTTTAATTAGCGTAGTTTGTTGGATGCTCCACATTTTCATCGAAATAATGCCGAAGAATACAATGCAATAAATGCTACGTACATTATACTAATAGAAATGGTTTCCAACCGAGCTTCACAGCTTTCCCTATCCAGTGAATTGGGATATCGATACCTGCAATAGGTAGTTTGAAAAATTTATTTGTTTTATTAGCAATTCAGAACAAAATTATTTTACTCTACAAATCCTATTAATTAACAACCCAAAATCGTAATATCTGATTATTATCACGAAGGATGGCATATTATGACATAATAGTTCAATTGCAAATATTACTAAAGAAACACTAAGTAAAATCATTAGGATAACAAAAATTGTGTAAACTTTCATGCTGAGGTTAATTGCCTTTGGAGCTGATTCTTCACTTTCGAGTTTCGTTATGTTGGTCTGTAAGGGTAAATATTTTTTAAACAAATCAGCCTCATCCCATATCTTTAAGAACCCCATTTCTCGAAGCTGATTAAAAGATTTTAAGACTTGGGATCTTAATCCACCAAAAACCCCCCAAGATACCATTTTGGCATCCACACTCTCCTCTGTAGCCATGCATTTTACATTGACCAACTCAATTTTGGTAGTATACAAGACCGCATCCTTGTCCCGACTGAAAAGGATCGTTTTAGCAACATTGAAGGAAGAGTATAATAATCATACATTTCCATGGTATCTTTAAATTCAGATGGGGGGTTTTGCCAATCGTAAAGGTAAATACCTGTGTTCATTTTATCTTCTAGTTTGAACTTTTTAAATAAATCTGGTTCGTAAGTCTGAATTTGTTTGACAGAATCTTTCTGGAATAATATTTTGTAACCGTTTTCAATTAATTCTCTAAAATTGGTAAATCGTTTTCGGTCGGGGGGTACAACGACCTCACTTGTGATGTATGTTTCATACTGAATAGATATTTCAAAAGCCATTAGCATCAGCAAGGCATAGAGTAGGGTTTGACTTTTCAATGTCACAGAAGCTCTTAGGATAATTGCAAAAGCGCAGAAAATTGTATCTTCAATTTTTTTCAATAAAGAAAACTTTGAATTAGTCCTGAAAACAATGATTGCAAACGCAGTTGGAAAAAGAATAAATATCATGGCAAAACAAGTTTTGTCAAATGTATTTTGAATTAAAACTGTTAGAGGAACTGCCAAAATGGTTTCATAAGATTCACAATAGATAGGAAATCGTTTGAGATATCTACTAATAAAAAAAATCCTATACCAAAGGTTCCTATAAACGTCTACATAAGCGGCTTCGGTATAGATTGTTGATGTTGGCTTCCGATTTATCAAACGATTAAATTGTTCAGCAGAAGTGACATACAGTGGAGTAAAATTATATTTTGCCGCTATAATTTCCACAGCTCTTGTTGTCTGATGGTACGGTATGTTGTTTTTAATTAAATTATACGTGGAGCTGGTCAGCAAATGCCTGTCACCCTCTGTTAAGACAAATTGGACTCCAGACACTATGCAGACAAAATTAGCCTGGTAATTATCATTGAGTTTATCCCAATACCAATGCACTTCGCTGATTTCTGTTTCAATTTCCACTAACAAAGGGTGATTTCCATCTGCATGAATCTATAGAATAAAAATCCTTGCAGCAGAAATGTTTTGAATGAAAATAACGTAAATTCCAACAACTGATTCCTCTTGATAGTTTTGCAAAAGTTGTCTCTTTTCCTCGAGAGTGTAGTTCATTCGGACGGATTCATCTTCTAGAATTATAAACTTTGAAAATCGGTTGTTGATTTTCACAGCGTCCAAATACGTCCGGAAACCCTTAAACAACTCGTCTGGTTGTACAATTACATTTACCCTGCAAGGATTTTCTGACAAATATTTTTGCCGCTTTTCCTCGTTGCCGAGTTCGGTTTTATTATAATTTGCTGTGTAGATTGTCCAAGTTTGGGAATTTTGATTGGCCATAATGAAATATTCATGCCATGTTGCACCTTCTGATGAGAAAAGATGAAAAGCACAATCTCTTAACAACGACAGATTCATATTTGTTATGGAGACTCCGTTATCAAAAATATTCACCAATATGATTGTAGTCAGCAGAATTGTTTTTTTGAAATGCATTTCAATAATTGGTTTTTACAGGTAAGTATTAAAAAGAAGTTGTAAATTAGTTCTACGTCAGTTTTAAAATCAATAGGTACTTTTAATTTTTTTGGGCTACATTTACTAAATATTTTAGATTTATTTTTATACTATCAACCAAACAAAATGTAAAGTCAGAAAATGGTGTAATCAACCGCTACGTTTTCTGTCACTCTGATTGTGAGTTTATCCCTCTTTTCCAAATCTCAATCTGCGATTGACTTTTTGCGTCAAGGTGTATATATTTGCATTTGCCTTAAAAGACAATTACAATTTTAAACAGCACCACGGGATATAGTGGTTTTCTTTGAAGGTGGACAGTAATTAGAGCAACTATACAATTATTAATATAAAGTGACAATGAGATCTCAAAAATTTACATCCACTTGCAGTAAGAAATGTCAATTGCATTTAAGGAAAGGATAAGGACATGAAGGAATAATGTCCTGTGTATGTATTAATAAACCGTGGTAAACGTTGTAGAAAAGGAGCTTGCCAATTGTGATAGCCATTGTGATAAACATTGGTAGTCATTGACAGACGGACAGACCATTCACATAAAGGAGACATGTTACGCTGCCTTGCTTGGTTGATCTGCATTGTATAGAGTATTGTATGATTGCTGTGTGCCTTACGCTGCGCTAGGCTGCGCTGCCTTGCTTGTTTGGTATGTTGTATTGTGTAGTGCATTGTATGATTGTGTTACTCAAACTGACATGAGTCAGTAACCCGTTGACCGATTGACCCCATTTTTTCATTGATGTAACCGGAGTAACCTTAATAGGCTACCCTGAACATTTGAAGTCAATATCGCAAACGTTTCTGAGTTACACCGTAAACGGACAGACAGACAGAAAAATCATAAAGAAGACAAGCTCCTTAATAAGCAATAATTGATTTGTCAGACTTGAATTTGTTTTGCAAAGTGAACACTTAAGTACAAATATTTCAGTGAATAAGATCTGCTTAAAATGACAGCCCTTATTCCAATTGTATTTTTTAAACAAACAATACATCAGGAAAGGAAAGAAATGACAATAATTTTGTTAATAATAGTGAATGTAAAGGGAATGTCTAACCCCCTTATTTAAGTCATACTCACAAGGGTTTGTGAAGTCGTAATCTTTCAGTCATTTTTAATGGGGCTTTGGGAATTCAATGAAAATTTTCAAGAGTGGAGTTTTAGTAGTATTTATAATAATGATCATATTACATCACCAGTACAACAATTCAATTATATAGCCAATTAATGGAGAACTTATATCTAAGCTTAACTAAACATCCCACAGTTTTCTACTACATCGATGACACAATTATGTTAAAAGTGGAGTTAATACATTTGCTTAATACAAGAATTTTGGTCTTCAATGAAATGTAAAAAGAGAAAAAAACACCATAGTTAACCCGCCGGCGTGAGAGTACTGTTGTTTAATTGTTATTATATCGTCAACAACATTAAATGGAAAAAACTTAGTTTGGCGTTTCTATGGAAAATTTTATAAAATTAAATTGATATTTCTAGAGATAAATTCGCAAAATGTAGGTTGGAGTTCAATGGGAAAATATGGGTTATATTTTTGACATGACCGTTAAATACAATATAAGCACCATAATATAGCAGTCCATTTTGACTGTTATATACACGACTATTATTCCATCTTGACCACGGAACCCACCTTGGCTATCAAATGTAAAATCATAGCTAAAAATAACGTAAAATCATATTGTAGAAAAAACAGTGTGAAATTTTATTTATTAAATCCTGTAAAATTATTAGAAAATTGTAACATATCAATATCATAACTATAAAATGCGCCAAATATTATTTTCGCCACATATCCGACAGCGACGAGAGATTCACTGTCATTTCCTGGAGGATGTCAAAATAAGTAGTCGATATTATGCTATTTTATTTGGAAATTGGCCCGAAAGAAATTTTTAACTACTGTTCAACGAGGATATTGAACATCCTAAACTTGTAACTTGAACCGATTTAAACTAAGCTAATTTCAAATCAATATTTGTTGTGCAATATTATTTATTAGCGTATTGGAGATTCATTTAAGGGATTATTGTTGTTGTTCCCTGTGTCAGCCAGAAAGTCGGCTTGCTTACTCTTACACTTTTGAACTGATAATCTTTTCAAATTCTGTGTTCAAAATCAGAATCTGATAGGGTAATCTTAT
This sequence comes from Tomocerus mixtus, assembly GCA_034694165.1. Classification (NCBI taxonomy): domain Eukaryota; kingdom Metazoa; phylum Arthropoda; class Collembola; order Entomobryomorpha; family Tomoceridae; genus Tomocerus; species Tomocerus mixtus. Next base: position 19,095 of record JAQFYC010001705.1, on the reverse strand, counting down.
AGGGGTTGATTCGAAAACCATTTAGGCATATCATTTTACTTTACAATTTACAGGTTAACAGCAAAATAAAATTATTTGCTGCTGAGGAAACGATGATATAACAATTCAAATACAAATATAGCTAAAGACACGTTAAGGAAGATTATTAGGATAACAAAAATTGTGTAAATTTTCATCGTGAGGTTAATTGCTTTTGGAGCTGATTCTTCACTTTTGAGTTTCGTTATGTTGGGCAGTAAGGGTAAATATTTTTTAAACAAGTCATCTTCTTTCCACACTTTTAAGAATCCTATTTCTCGCAGCTGCTGAAAAAATGTTTTAAGTTGTGATCTTAAACCCCCGTAAAATAACCAAGATATTTCAAAAGTATCAGCATGTTCTGCAGTAGCCATGCATTTTGCATTGGGTAGACGAACTTTCGATTCATACAAATTCACATCCCGATACAAACTGTTGGATAACCAAAAGATTTTCATAAACGATACTTGTAATAACGTAAAAGGTAGGTTACTGAAATCATTATTTGTATTGTTAAATTCAATAGAAGGGTTTTGCCAATCGTAACGGTAAATGCTGGAATTCATTTTATCTTCTAGTTTGAACTTTTTAAAAATTTTAGATTCGTTTGACAGTACATTTCTATTGGCGTCTTTTTGGTATAATATTTTGTAGCCGTTTTCTAATAATTCTTCAAAATTTGCAAATCGCTTTCGATCTGGTGGAACAATGACTTCACTTGTCATGTAAGTTTCATATTGAATAGATATTTCAAAGGCCATCAATGCAACCAAGGTGTAGAGGAACATTTGTCTTTTCAATGTCACAGAACCTCTAAGGATAACTGCAAAAGCGCAGAAAATTGTCACTTCAATTTTTTTCAGGAGAGAAACCTTTAGATTTGTTTTGAAGACAATAATAGCTAAAGCTGTTGGGAAAAGAGTGCATATCATGGCAAACGAGGCTCTATCGAATGTATTTTGAATTAGAATTAATAGAGGAACTGCCAAAATGGTTTCATAAGACTCACAATACAAAAGAAATCTGTCTTCAAAGCCACTTATAAAAAATGTCTTATACCAATAGTTGAAATAAACTGCGTGAAAGGTGCGTTCGGTATAAATTTTAGTTGTTGGCGTACGATTAGTCAGCAGAGAAAATTGGGTTTCCAAAGTGACATAGAAGGGAGTAAAATTATATTTAGTGGCTACCATGTGCACTCCTCTTATCGTGGGATTGTAGGGTACTTTGTTCTTAATTAAATTGTACTTGGAACCGGTCAACAGATGTTTTTCACTGTCTTTGATGTCTTTTACATTAGAAATTACACAAATTAAATTAGCCTGGTAGTTATCATTGAGGTTATTCCACTCCGAAGGAATTTTCGAGTTAATTTCGGGGATATCTTTTTCAATTTCCACTAACAGAGGATGATATTCATCTGCATGAAGGTTTAGAACAAACACTCTTGCAAGATGTATATTTTGAATGAAAATAACGTAAATACCAGCAAGGGATTCCTCTTGTAAGTTTGGCAAAAGTTGCTTCTTGGTGTCGAAAGTGTAGTTTTGTCTTGCGGTTTCGTCTTCCAGGATTATAAACTGAGAAAATCTACTGTTCATCGTCGCTTTAGGAAAATACGTCCGGAAACCATTGAATAAGTTGTCTGGTTGTACAACTACATTTATTCTGCAAGGGTTCTGTGATAGATATTTTTGATGGCTTTCATCCAAGGCTAAGGCTGTTTTATTATAATCTCCTGTGTAGATTCTCCAAGTATTGGAATTTTGATTAGTTAGAAAGAAATGTTCTTGCCAGGTTGCATCTTTTGGTGAGACTATTTGGAAATTACAATCTTTATTCAAAGACAGATCCATAACTTTGAAACAAATTACGCTTTCAAAAGTATACACAAAGAAAAATTTAAGAACAATAAATAAATGCATGGTTTCTAAATTCATTAGAATAATTAACTGGTGAAAGTTGGAAATTTTCACTTGTGTGATTTCAATGTTGTGGAGAAGTGTAATATGGAAACACCATTAAAGAAACACCTTTCAACATGAGCGATTTTATAGTAAATGTTTTGAGATCAGAAAAGATTGGGGTAATTTTACTGGTTTTATTAATTTTCAAGCCTCTGCTTTGTAAGACCCAATAAAATAAAGTAGGAATTAGCTGGTGACAAATGACATTAAAGTTTTTGAATAGGTCGATCCTTCTGGACTCCAGTATTCCATACAAATGTAAAATTAAAGGGCAGAGTAATTTATTTTATTTAAAGGCTGAGTAATAGGACTCATCCTGGAGCGGCCTCGGCATATTGTAGCATTATCATTATAATTGTATCCATTTTCTTGCAAAGAAATGTTTTTCTATGCATTCGTAAAACTGTTAATTATTCACTACCTACTTACTATTAGGATAGTTGTTCACTTCCACATTTTCCTAACTAGGTACTTAACTTACTAAATACGAAATTTTTATTTAATGTGTATATACATATTTTATGTCCCTACTTACAAGTTACAATACTCGATCCTTACGCAACTAAAAGTGTACTACTATTAAATTTGCTTATTGATAAAAAGTATTTAGAAAAAGTCCTCCCATGCAATTAGTATCAATTGCTGTTAAGAGGGTTAATAAGTTAAGTTTCCCATTCTCTAGACACCTTCCAATTTTGAATGGAATCTATAACTCAATTTTAGTTTTATAATGAAAAATGCACTTTGTCGTCACTTATTAGGTACCGACACTAAGAAGCATTAATTTAATTGTCATATACAAAAGGTTAGGATGAAAAGGGGGAGTGATTTCGTAACAATGAAAGATACACGACAAGCCATACTATACAGTTAGTAGCTTTACGCATTATTACTGACCTAAACATAAGTTAAATGAAAATATTTAACTAAACTATAGTAGGCTGTAGCTCCCTATTTCGAGATTGGGTTGGCACCCTATTCTGCCCTGCTTAGAAATGTCCAGGTTACCATAAAATCTTCAAATCCGGAAATTATAGGATATTTATGAATGCCAAATAATTGAAACCCATTACAGGGAATAAATTAGCTTAACAAACGATTCCAGATATCGATTAAACGATTCATTTAACAATCTTGCCTGTTATTTGGGATAATTACATTATGTCTCAAGAATATTTAGTACGTCAGGTGACATTCTTGCTGGTCTCCCACAAAGGACGACAGTTAATACACAACAAAACAATGCACATGAAGCCTCAGGACGTAACATTTAAAATCCACCAACTAAATGATCAACTGTTATTATTTCAAAATGCGTAGTAAATATAGTGGCATTAACATTAATATTAACTTATTTATTATTACAATAAGTAGGTAATTACGCTTTTGGATTATAATGAAGGACGAAGACGAATCTTATAACACGATGCTTTTTGAGAATGTATACCTATTAAAAAGCATAATGTGCTAATTTTAATTTTGTTAGGTATTTATGACAAATGAGTAATACATAAATATTCCATAGTGTATGAAGAATGTTAATTACGTCAACTGGAAAACATAACAATGCATAAATATATGCATAAATAAATGCAATGATTTAATAAAACCATTAGTTTTAGGATTAATTGTTTATTGTTACAAATATTTTGTTATTGTTGTCTATAATAATTGTTTTAGATACTTGCATAGACTGTTGTGAACAATGCCTATTCAAAATTTAATATTTTAAGAAATATTTTCTTAGGACAAACTTGGGTTCATTTTGTATTACAATTTCCTGAGTCAAAACATTCCCGTTTGCACTGACTCAAAGGATTAAAACACACTCAACTGAAGTTTGAAAAACAATAATAATTATAATTGTAAAACCGAAGTGTTGAAATTTGAATAATGAATACATTCCAATTGATCTATATTATATTCGTCTCAGCATTGTTGCTGATGCTCGTTTGGAAACCAGATTTGTCTCTGGCGGAGCCGGAACCACTACCGTAAGAAATTATTATTTCTATGTATAGTAGTATTTATATGATATATAAATATATATAGGGCCTTGAGCCTGTCCAGTCAAAATATCAACTAATTATAGTGATAAATTAAATTATGTGAACACAAAAATAAAATTGTACTGCATTATATTCATTTGAATTAACTTTTTTTAACTTGAGGAAACCACCTCCTCACCGACCTCACCGCCCACCTCGTCGGACTCTTCGTGAAAAATAGAATTTGGAAAATCTGGACCTGTACCTAGCAGAATACAGAAAGACGGACCATGTCATTAAATATATAGGTGTGTATTAATAGTATATATCCGCATGCTTGTTAAATACATAACAATATAGGGCTATATAAATACAGTTATATAATATTTGACTTGATGTAATTTGCATGTCTGTAACATCTCTATGAATATTTACCTTGTGTAATAAACTGTTGCTTAAAAGCACAATAAATCTACTACTATTAAAACTAAGGTTGTAATGCTGAACTATCACGGCTATGAAAAGTAATTTTAGGTAAAGCTACATTTTGATTTTTTCCTAATCAAAAATATACAATCGCTGTTTGCGATACAAATATTCAATACGGCCGATTTCATCACAATCTTTTTACTGTATGTTGGATCCAATAATGACATTAGATGTTTTGTCTCTAGTAGTAAGCATTGTTGGAAATGTAGGTTTTAGGAAATAAATAATGAATAGCGATGCAATGAAAAATACAGAAAGTTAAATTTATTAAGGTTCTTTTATCACAAATCAAAATTTAGCTACGAAAGGTATTCAAACTTTACATTTGTCATTAAACATAATTACATTTGTGTCTGCGGGAAATACCAAGGCCAACGCTTTATCATAAGCATCTTTTTTATCTCTATGAGAGAGATGTGGCTTGTGTGAAAATGTTACCCACCCAACTTGCCCATTTTTGAAACAATTGGTCCCATTCTGAATGAATTCTGAATTCTGAATGAATTCTGAAACGTACAAAACTCTATGATTGCATCCTCTGCGTAAATAAAACACAAAAATTGTATTTATAATTAAAATAATTATAGTAAACTTAATTAATCATTATTAAATCATCATAATCTTTATGACTTCATTATTATGTACCGCCAGGTACATTATAATTTCTTCATTTCTGTCCGTCAGGACGTGTGAGTGGTTGTGTGCCCACGCTCTAACTTTTGAACGCGTCAACTTTTTTCAATTCTGTTTTCAGAATTCAAAATAGGAGGTCAAAAGTAATATTTTCGTGTTTTTGAGCCAAATCGTCCACACCCCCATAGAGATCTGGCCACACCCACTTATTTTTTAAATAGAAACATAGCAAGTGGGGTATCGTTTTAAAGATGTTGACAAATATGAATCTCAATTTACCCCACACATGGGCGCGCACCTAACCAAATGTCTCTATTATGTCATTTAAACTATTTTCATCAACAACTGGCGGTACATACGCACACCCGCTGCCATGCGGTTTAGTAAACATAATTAGGTAATAATAATATAATATTACATTGGTGTTATTGCTTCTATCTGTCTAAGATCCTTGCCTCTGTGATACCTCCTTTGTAGCAGAATATTATGAACTATGACATTTACCTTAATATTTTGTTAGTGCGGAGAATGACAATTATTGGCTACAAACCTGCAAAACTCTATTAATTAATACTAATTAGTTGTAATTATTTCAATAGCATTAAATAGTACCTCGTGAAATTAATGCCTCCTTTTGAAAGCAAATATAACTTTACTCGTCCCTCGAACTACGTTCATCAAATACTTTATCCCCGTTGTATGTTTTATGATGTAAAATCCTCCGAATCGAATTCTGATGGGGATACATGATTTCCTGAACTTTAACATGCTTCTTCCATCTCGAGATTTGTCCCACTTGAAATACTTCATTGTTTTGATGCAATTCTTTGATTGGTGGTAAAATTGACCCGCGACGTGCAAGACAATCATCCAGAACGCAAGGGAAATTATGATCCCCGATATTACAATCGCCGTTACTATTGGCCTCATGTTGACCTTGTGGATGATGAAGATAAAGTTACAAATTAACGTGATCTTGTTCAGAGTCCATTGTAGGGGTGTGATAAGGGGCATTAATGTTTCATTGGTGAAGGTGTTAACAATTTGCAGACATCTGTATGAATGACGAATTCCAGCGGGGGTACGAAGTTTGTCTTTCGTAATGTATTTGGCCCGATTTGGTCTCATTTCATTTTTGAGCATTTTCAAAGGTGTTGGAAAAGCCATTAGAACAATGATAACATAAAACATGATTGCACTCCAGCCAGTTTGAATTAGCCACAGCATCATCAAGCTCAATGGAAACCTCATTACTCGTTTAATGGCAGTGGGGAACAAATTAAATGGAAAAATGTAGGTGTGGTGAAACTGAAGTAGAGTGCCAACCATATAAAGAGGTGGGAAACCAAGACAAGCAAGAATTGTCAGCAACATCAAAATCTCCGATCCGTCGCTCAATTCTGTTCCAGGCTTCACGTACGTTTCTGGAAAATAGAGTACATTTTTTTGTAGCTGACTTAATATTAATGTTGTCGCCATATATCTGAATGTTGTTTCAGGACCTTTTTACTTTTAAATTAAATTTAAATATAATCAAAAATGAAATAACCAAAGCCTGATATGTGAAATGTTAATCCACATTGTCATATTTTAACTTTCTGATCCACATACATTTTTAAATTTTGAACTAGTTGGTGGCAGATATGAAAAATGACCTCCAGTCATTTTTAAGCCACAATTTATGTAAGTAGAAAGTGACTTGAATTGAATTTAAAATTTCCAAAACCGAGAGGATTTTCGAATTGAATTTTTTAGTTTCAATTTTCCACTTTTTAAAATATAATATTCCTGTTATTGATACCAGTAAATTTAAAACGTCATGGTTTGCAGTTGTTTTAGTGAAATAGTGCAAAACAAGGTGAAACAGATTTACGAAAGTTTTAATTTGTAATATTACTTGAGAACCATTCGGCGAAATCCAAGTAATCGTTTAACATTTGAAGTCCATATTCAGTAACACGCAAAGTATTGAAAATTAGAATACAAAATATTGAGTGCATCACAAAAGCCACCAAGCAAACGTAGAAGTCATGTTCCTCATACATGGTAATTGCCACTGGGACCAAATATAAAGTGTAGATGACATGGGACACTAGAGTAATGCATAACTTTTTGAATGCTGCTCTATCTCTTTGAAATCTGGAATGTTTATTTACAGATAACGGAGTTGTTCCAAAAAACGCTGCGTACTTAAACGCAAATTTTACACAAAGTTTGGCCTCTTCGCTCAACATCTCAAGCCTTTAGGGATCCAAAGTCGGTTAGTCGGTTCTTCTGTGAGTTTTTTTTAATTTTAAATACACGTAATATTGATAACGAAATAAATATTAAGTATACTATCTGCCAACACGTATAGACTACAGACTTTATTTACCACTAAGTCGGATGTGTGAAAACAATTTTGCTATGAATTCTATAGACATTCAAAAATACTGGCAATCGTACAAAGAACTAAATATATTATAGGACTTCACTTACCTAATCTATTATATTGTGCGGTGACGTTGGCAAAATTAATGGTATTAAGACGCCCAATTGAAAGAAATTTTAAAAAGCCCGAACGTAAAAGGATCTATTAATTGTCTTTTGAGGATAAAATTGCTCCCAAGGGTTTACAAGAGACAAAGTTACACTTTTTGAATGTTTTATTTATTTTTGTTCATGGAAACTACAAGCTAAAGGATTCCAAATTTTACACGGGAAATTTTTGGAAGTTTCAATAGTTGTACAATAAGTTCCGAAATTACAGACAGGTTCTCATTTTTCTTAAGCGTACTAGAATGTATAGTTAAGGTTGGACTTCAAGGCAATTTAACATTAGTGAAATACTTTCAAGGTATGTTTCAAGGAATTAAAATATTCAACCGAAACTTCCCATGTAATACTTTAATGTATTGATGCATAGATTTAAGTAATACAAGTCGAATGTTGATTTGCCTAAAACATGTTATTGGAAAAGAATATCCACCGTAAATGCTCCAATAAACGCCGGGAGAAATTCTTGAGTTTCCCACTTCAATACATGGGGCACTGTGAAAGACATACCATGCGTTCTAGCTTTCTACATAACGATGTATGTAAATCTTTGTTAGCTAAAGCGGTTGGCAAAATGGCAAGTCACTAGGCAAATTAAGTCGGAAATCGTGCCGTTTACTGCTTCACAAACGTTTTTTTTCGAGAAAAAACGATTTTACATTTGTACGTAACCTGGACGGGAGCTGTCGAAATACAATATGATTCATATTAGGCATTTGTGACAAACATTGGAAACATATGCCCACAAATCCATATTAATATCGATGAAGTGTTTTTAATTACTTATATTGTAATATAAAGGACACGCAAAAGGATGTTCGACGACAACTTTATTTGCTGCTTACGCAGTAGCATAATATATCAAATGTCTACAGGAGGCAATAAAATCTGGACTCACAATAAAAGTAATTGTGAAAGCAACGTGATGTTTTTTAATACCTAATTGTAAATTACAAAGGAAAGGGAATTATTCAGAAAATACAAAATACTAGTACATTTGTCATGTATATACTGTAAATTGAGTATGTAATAATATATATATATATAAGTATGTATTGGTACTTAGCCACTTTTCTGAATTGATTTTTTCAATAGTTGTCTCGGAAGAATGGAGCATGTAAGGTTTGGTAAAAATGACGAACTGAAAATTGTACTTTATTAATATACAATAAAATAAATTGCAACAATATGGGTCAGGAGTAGTGTCGTTTGTGGGAAAATATTTCTCCCTTGTGCAGATGTACTGTATAGGTAAATTGCCGTTTTACCATTTTGGTTGCTTAGTTGTTTAAAAATTAACCTCATGTTAGAATAAAATGTATGCAAATCTTTATTTTATGCTTTGTAGTCACCTTAGATCCTGCAATTAGATATACCTACTATATCTACCCATAACGTACCTATAAAAACCTGCCAATAATATTTAGGTATGGCGTACACACATAAATGTGTTCAATTATATAGGTATTACTAGTACTGTCTCTACCTTATATCTTGGGACGGTTTCTAGAACGTCGATAATTTTGGGGCAGGCGAAAAACTGTAGGCTTGGCGCTGGGAATGGCCGTTTCCAATTGCAAAAGTACGGCACGCAGCATTTAGGAGTACAGTACAGCGCCAGGCCGACAGTTTTTCGCCTGCCCCAAAATTATCGACGTTCTAGAAACCGTCCCAAGATTTAAGGTAGAGCCTTTAGAGACAGTATGTAGTAGGTATACTAATTGGGACTTATGGTACGATTTAAGTTGCATGCTCTTCTCTTCATATTAATGTTATTAACCTACTAACACACATAAACATACATAAAATATTCATTATTAACTTACAAAAAGCTGGTATATAATCATACACCATAGCAATTAGATTGTGAAATAATATGTATGCCAATAATATAATAGATTCCACGCATGTTAAAATTTTACAAGGTTATTTAATTATTGAAGCAAAAATTCGACATTATTTGAAGAAAACTAAAACTGAAGCATGTAAATAAATGGTACGATTATTATAGTTTGCGTTGTGGTTTAGGTATTCGATTACATATTTAGTGCTGACATGTTTCCAACACTTTTTATTGGGTACTATGTTGTTCCCTTTTGTGTCTTTGCAAATGGTTTGAGCGAAAGTATGCTTTTTTACAGAGTGTGCACTGATAGCGTCTTTGTCTGTTTGCATCATGCATTGCAGAATGTAATTTTAGCAAACCTTTGGTCGAAAAATCCTTTTCGCATTCAGAGCAACGAAAAGGTTTTGGGTTTTCCTCGTGTGACTGTTCATGTAGTCGGAGCTCCGACAAAAACCTGAATGTGTCATTACAAATTTGGCAAGAATACGGCTTCTCATTTGTGTGTGTTCTAATGTGTATGTTCAACGACTGAGATCCTACAAATCCTTTTAAGCAAAATTGGCACTGTTTCTTGCATTTTTCTTTTTCCTCTTCTGTTGCATGAGCACTGTTGTAATGATCTTTGAGTTGGCCACTCTGTCTAAACGTTTTTTGGCAAACTAAACAGCTAAATGGTTTTTCTCCGCTATGACACATCATGTGGAATTTCAACCCGTGTGAATATGTAAATCGCTTGTGACACACACCACACTGATATGGTTTTTCTCCCGTGTGAACTCTTAAGTGTGCGTTTAGATGAGGTTTTTGTGCAAATGCTTTATTACAAAACGTACAGACGTGTGGTTTTTCCATTGAATGGGTTCTGCCGTGAATGCGAAGCTCTGCAGGTGTTGTACATCGTTTTTGGCAAACTGAACAAGAATAAGGCTTTTCTCCTGTGTGCATTTGTGTATGTCGTATAAGATTCCCTTTTTGTGGGAATCCCTTTTGACAAATTGTGCAAACAAATGGTTTTATATTTTGATGCAGTTTTTCATGGATTTTCAACGAACTGGATATGGCAAATCGTCTATGACAAAATCGGCAGCTGAATGGTTTTTCTCCAGTGTGAGCTCTTAGGTGGCTTTCTAATGCAGAATTTCTTGAGAAGCTAACGTTTTCGCATAACGGACATTTAAAAGGCGTTTTATCAACGTGAGAATTTTCAAAATGAGACTTAAGAGTGTCGATTTGGCAAAATTGAGTTTGGCAGATATTGCAAATGTACAGATTTTTACCGTGATTTTCTGAAGATTTAGAGTCATGCATGTTACTGCTATGATTGTCCAGAAAATGGGACAATGAAAAGGATTTTTCGCAAACTGTGCATCCAAATGGCTTCTTGATGATATGCATCTCCTTTCTGTGTTCCTGAAGTTCTTCAATTTTCAAAAAGCGAGCACCACATTTCCTGCAGGAATAAGATTTTTCAACTCCGTGACCTTTCACGTGTCCCCGGAGGGTGCCCTTGTCTTTAAATGCTTTTTCGCATAGTTTACAAGAATAAGGCTTCTCCATAGTATGGCTTCTCATATGGTTTACTAGTTGATAATTGTAAGCAAAAAATAGTTGGCAAACTTCGCAGCGGACCTTGCTTTCTTGCATGTGAAAGGAGGAGGAGTGAATCTTTACTTCGGAGGATGTGGCGAAAGTCCTTTTGCAAATTCCACAAGGATATGGCCTGACGCCTTTGTGGTATCTTTTGTGCACTGCCAATTCTCCAGAGGTTTTAAAAGCTTTTTCGCAAAGGTCAAAGTCACAGCTATATGGCTTTTCACCGGTGTGGACTCGAACATGTTTTTCCATATCACCACGAGTAATGAAGCCTTTTTGGCAAAAATTACAAAAATAACGTTTGGCTACTGGTGCTCCATGTTTCATTTTCTTGTGAATGCTTAGGCCGGAAATACTTGAGTAGGCCATCCCACAATCCGTACATTTGTAAGGCTTTTCCCCCGTGTGTCCTCTAAAATGGTTCGTTAATAGTTCTAAATTCAAATTTAAATAACTGTTAATTAATATTCTTATTCAAAATGTTTACCCGATTAATTGGTAAATGACTTAATTAATTGTATTTTCTTTTAACTGTCTTTTAACCAACTGTAAAATTGTTCTTAGTAATTATTTAATTACAACTGAACTCAGGTTTTATTAATATAATCATTTTTTTAAAGTCTAACCATTTTGTTCATGGTTTCGGTATTTCCAATTTCGAACCCCAAAAGTTTGGATGTACTGGATGATCGGGAAAGTTACCGATTGTGGTTAACATTGCATGTATTCTAACTTCTTACAACTTCCCCACTATTACCCACTTCTCCACTGTTCACTGAAAAATTAACCATTTTGCCCGGGAAATTTTGGAATATTACCATATTGGGATCATTCCACCCGAAACCATGATTTTGTGTTATTGATTTATAATTTAGAAGATTGCGTATTGTATTTTGAATTTATTTCAGTGAAATAGAATTAAAAATGACGCATTCATAGCGTACCAATGGCGTTCAAGATTTCAGAGCATTTATTCGTAATTCATTGGTTTTAAAAAAAAATCAAGCAGCACTATTTTGGCTTACCTTTACTCCGGCATCTGTACTCACAAAACGTGCAGGTGAAGGGTTTTTCCCCAGTATGAGTCCTGATGTGGCATTCCATGTCTTTTTTGCCCACAAACCCCTTGTGGCAAAAGTTGCACAAACGGGGAATATCACTTGGGTAAATTTTCTTTGTTTTTATTTTATCTTCAGTGCACAACTTTGATTTTGCTGAAGAAAGCTTGGACTTGTATATTTCCCCATCGATTTTGTAGAATAATATCCTAATCAAGTAAATAAATCGTTAATAAACATTAATTGCTTACAAGTTATGCTACTCAATGATAAGATAACAGTGAATGTACAAGTATATTAAAATAGTGAGAGCAACAGCTGACAGGACAGAACTACTGAACTACACTTCAAAATAAATTGCAGTACAATAGATTTTAAGTTAATGTTACCCATTATTAATTGAGCTCGTCTCATCCTCCAAACGTTGCAAACGAATAGTTATCTGTTTTGTGATGTGCTTATCTTGGCCAAATTCCATTTTGTATTTGCTATTATTGTTATGGTATATAGTTCCTTGGAAAAATTGAAATTAGCATAGTTAATAACTGGCAATATTATATTGAATAATTTGTGTACGTGAACAGTGAAAATTATTATAATATCTTGCTTTAATTTTAAAATAAAATGTAAACTCCATACCACCTTTATATAGACGTATGTTGTACTGTTCTGTTGTACTTAAATAACTTCTAATATGCAGGTAGAGAAAATATCTAAAGGATGACCAGCTCAAACCCACTCCCGAAGTAATGCCGTTCACATGTCGTGTTAAATATGAAAACAAAAATAAATAAATAACCTGAAACCTTATCTTGTTATATGAAGTAAAGTTTTTGTGGATGTATAGCTCCAGCATTGCAGCTGCTTACTTACCCTCCCTTTTATTCCTACAGCCGAACAAGGATGTATTCTGAGAATTTAGGTCTCACCCTATTTATTTTGCCTCAAGGAGGTATCTTGCTACTATCTGCATACTACACGTCACAGAGAAGTGGATAGAAAATATTATCTCAAGCATAAAATATTTCTGTTGTCTATAGTTAAGAGTATTTTAAATATGATTCTATAAATATACTATATATTTTTGAAATAATAAATATTAATTATTATTCTTTAATGATCATATATATTGTTTATGTGTCTTATTGGCCAGTTGTGAATTCAAATGGCAAAAATATTTCAGCAACACCCTGCACCTTAGCTGCCGACCCCTAGCCAAATCTGTATAATATCTTGCTGTACTCTGTTATACCAAACTAAGGCAGTATATGTTACATGATAGTTTTTCTATGCAAGTTGCTTTGGTTTTCTTCTTGAATGATACGAAATTAAAAAAACTCTGCATACCGTAAAGTTCATTTGTGCCCCAGGAATATATACAAATAATCATTCCGCTAAATTATATTTGCTCGATCAAATAAATAATATATGTCGCAATTTTTATTCCACCAATGCAAATGTCGAAAATGATCCTGAGTGTCCAGCCAGAGCTATTGGGTGACTTTCTGTAAGTGTATTGTAGTTGCCTTTAAAACGCAGTGGCAATAATAAAGTCTAGCTAACAATGAAAAATTGTAGTGAAGTGGGAGAAATGCATTGAGAAACATGAGACTCCTCGCTGTGCCTTGAGCACTTAATTCTGCACTGTTCTGATGATTTGCCCTACCGATATTATGATATATTGTTTATATCTTATTTTGTAGATTACTATACTTATTTACAAAATATTCTAATCTTATTGGATAACTGAAACTGAAGATACAAAATTAAATATAAAATATACCAAATATAAAATTATTCCTCGGGACATGATAAAAATACTTTTAATTTTATAGTGGTTATAATCATATTAAATAGAGATACACTTAAAAATCTACATGAATTTACATTTTGCTTATAATTGTAAGCTACTTAACTCGGACCAATGGTGAAGTGGAGAGCTATTTAAAAGAAATAAGAAGGGAGCATATATTTGAAATGATGTATGAGTAGTAATCAAGAACTGAATCATATCTGACGGCGTTGAAAACTCCAACTGGAATACCAAACGGTCTCAAGTATTTGAATATTTTTCTCCGGCAGATAGCATATTTGGAGATTTTCATGTTGATGTTGGACGAAGAAATGAAGTTGAGTGCGTCCGAAGAGCTTTTCCAACATGTGGAGAATCCCATCAGTAGTATTGTGAGGATGGTGATAATTCCAAGTGCCCCAAATGGGAATTTGTTGTACATTCCAGGGTGGAGTCTTCCGTAGAACTTAATGGATACAAAAGCTAACAATGTGAAAAGGAACGACAAGGAAAAAAACATGGAGGCCCACGCTTGACGAAAGCAACTTTGCTTGAATGCGATATTTAGAATCCTCATTTTATTGTATATTTCCAAATAATCGCTTCTCCACCTGTAATATCAAAATTTATAATTATAACGAATTAAGGGTTGCCACCAGAGGAAGCAAATACATGTATTTTCCTACTCCACCAGTTCATTGAGAACTCAATTAAAACTCCATCAATCCGAATGAATGAACCACCTAAATTAAGCTTAGCTATAAGGCTCGGACACATGATTTCGTTTTTTGTGAATTTCGAACTACAACAGGTCAAAACAAAGAAAAGAAAAAAAATCTATAATTAGGAAAAAGCAATTTTTTCCTGATCCAATTAGAAGTAAATATGAAAATAACGGAATCATGTGTCCGAGATAATCCCCGAAGGCATCTCCAGAAAAAAATTGGGCTATTTTTGATAACCCATTATTGAGTTAGGATTGAAAAACTGAAATGGCAAAATTTTAAATTTTGTGTAGGACTTTACATGGGAGCGCTAGTTAGTTTCTCACCAATTTGCTTCCCCTGGTGCCTACCCTTAAGAGTAAAATTTCATAGAGAAGTGAAAAAATATTCTTTTTAAGAAGAAATTACAAATAGGGGTGACTCTGTAAGGTCCCTCTACTTTTCTATTGGTAAAACCCATTAACCTTTCAATGTACAGATATTACCACCGTTGTATTTTATTTTGAGATATTGGCAGATCACTTGGATTTTTTCACCTTTTAAAAATGTCTATTTCTAAAATACCTAATAATGTAGTTGTAATCTGTGTGGAATGAAAAGTTAATGGCTAACCTCAGCTGTTTCATCCAATAAGAATTTCGGATAATGTAGGTGATGGCATACAGCCACAATATGTACATCGCATTCATGCCAACATTTGAAACGTAGGCAATCAGACACCGAATTCCAAACTGGTAAATTTTTCTTTCTGGTAAAACATTTTCGATCCAAAAGAGT
Organism: Tomocerus mixtus; assembly: GCA_034694165.1. Taxonomy (NCBI): domain Eukaryota; kingdom Metazoa; phylum Arthropoda; class Collembola; order Entomobryomorpha; family Tomoceridae; genus Tomocerus; species Tomocerus mixtus. Next base: position 3,674 of record JAQFYC010001705.1, on the reverse strand, counting down.
TTTCTTTTCGGGGAGAACACGATGCTGCCAATCATGAAGACCATCCGAAATAGTCCAACGGGTATGAACAATTTTGTGAACAATGCTTCAGCTGTGCAGTGACTTGAGTTTCTTTGATCAGCTTCCGTGGTGACTTCTGTCAAGTCACAACAGTTAAATTATTAAAGAGCAAACATTTTTCTTATAATTACTTAATTAGTTATTAATTAATTATTTAGAATTACCTTCTTGATAGAATAACTCCTTTGTGCTCAGGCAGTTGTAAACTGCCGCCATTTCTTCTCGTCTTAAATATATGTTTAACAGCGCCACCACAGATCCGTAATGAAACATTATCATCAAACACTGCTGCATGACGTCGGGGGCGACCAAGTCACTGTCACTGCCTTTCAAAGCCAGGAGCGTTGAAACTGATGTTATAAACCGGGGGATCATCAGACAACAGAATACTGAATTTAGTAAAATTAGTAATATAGTGCTGGGATGTGATTCTGAGGACTTGAATTGCCGAGTGTGATTGTCCCAAAAAATTGGCACTCCCCCACAGTGGAATGATAAATTAACAAAGAATCCTGCCCATCGGACATGATTTCTTTCCAGTGTTGGCTTCTGTGCCGCTCGTATATAACGGGCGAGTGTTCTAAGAAAATGCGTCTTCATTTCCAGCAATCTCCAAGACATTTCAACAATATTCTACTGAAATAAATATAAAAATTAAATACGAATTTAAATGTACATTTGGTATAGAATTATACTGCAATTAAATGTAATAATAATTACATTAAAACGTTAATTACTTGAATAATTTTCCACAAGAGTACTATATCAGAGTCAGAGGGAGAATTAAGATTACTTTTACTGGGGAGGCAGACGAAACCTTTGTAGCAAAGACTTATGTTGAATTAATCTTTTCTAACACTGCCAATTACTTATGGGGTTATTCTCTTGATATTCAAATTATTATGATATTAAACTATGCCAACCGTAGGCGACTTAGGTACGTGATGTTATGATTTAAGAAATTATTGGTTAACCTTATGTTATTTACAAAACAAACCAACGTACACATAACTTCCCGACTTTCAGCCAATTATATTCGGTAATTGAAAACAATTCTCATAGTTTAAATTTGATAATATATAATTGAAAATAATAAACAATGGTAAAACGGTTGTAAGCGAGGAATGGGGCGCAGCTCTACGCCTTAAGTATGCTTTGAAATTCGAAAATATTATTCAAAACAGTTGTAAAGGTGAAAGCTTATAAAAAAGGTTATAACATGGCCCTGTGTCAGACGCCTACGGCATTTAGTGGATTGATTTGATACATTTAAATTGAACTGGTCAAAAATCATTGAAGTAGAAGTAGAAGAGCAGAATCAGTCGGACAGACATACAACTATATACCTAAGCTCAATTATGTAATTGTTAAATAAGGGGCAAGCTTTGAAATTAAATTATCGATAGTAATCAATAACAATTTGCGAAACACGATTATCTAAACAGTAGGTAGGTAGTAGGCAGGTAGGTATTCGTCGATTGTTTTAAGACACAACACACAATCATTATTTTTTAACATAAGCTATATCAATAGTTGTACCTATGTTATCATCTAAAGAGTAATATTATTATAATGAGCTCATATTGGTTGATATCACCACTCAGTAAAATATTAAACTATAGTTTATAGAATATAAACGAAATATAAATATAAATAAATACAAACTTGTAGATATAAAAGTATATGAAATTCGTTAAATTGAGTAATCTCTCGAAATGTTTGAAAGAATTGTGAAGTTTATTTAATAAAGCAGAATTTACAATAATATTATGTTTACATAAACATTTTATAATCCTAAGCAACTACAGGTATGCTCAGAATGTACCAATCATATTCAAAGCAAACATCAACAAGTAAAAATCCTGGTCACCAAATACATTAAAAATTCATTTGCAATTTCCGTTACCAGGATTTCTTTGCAAATCATTTCAATCACATACCTAGTAGGTATCGAGAAATACAGTTAATATTCAAATGTAAGTAACGTTAGATAACTGCGTAAATATATAATTTACATTAGTAATGCCCTATAAGAGAAAGCCTACCCTAATTCAACAAAGTATTTAACATTTTACTATTGCCTCGTTACCAATCATTATAGAATCTCTTTATTTTAAAAATACCATAAAACTATGTGAAAGTGTACAACAGAAAGCAATGTTCCATGCAAAACCGTTGCTAATGCATAAATATATGTATTAACTTAATATGAGTATAGTAATATAATATCTAGGATTCTGTAGGAATAAGCTTAGCTGCTTAGGTAGAATATTAAAAGATCGATACATCTTATTTATAGGATTTGTAATAATATAAGTATAATAAATCCTGTTTACATATTATACCGTTCCTTCCCTTATGTAATTATTGCATTGATTGCTAATAAGGCAGTTAGCCCCATTAGTTTTGCAGGTATAGGTACTTGTCACTATTTAACATTTATAAATATCAGCTAGTCATTTCTTCTGCAAAATGGGCTGGCAGAAAACTTAGCTTACAAGTAATTGTTATTGATGATTTATGGGAACATTGCTAGACTACCCCTGCCAATACATGATATCCTTCTTAAACTCAAATGAAAAAGCAAATATGAAATAGCACAATTTCTTACGTGCGTACATCGAATTCTGAAATTAAGCACAGCTGTAACATTTGCTAATTTAACCATCGTACAAATACCCTTTACCCCAATAACAGTTGTTTCGGTAGTAATTGCATAAAAATACTACAAATATTTTGCCAGCAGTACACAGTTGATACTCAGGGAATTAGGTATTTGCTGATTGTAAACAAAGTTTTGTGTAACTTTTAAAAACTATAAATGGAGCAAGAAAATGACAGGTTGGTGAATATTGAATATAACATTTTTAAGATTTAAATTACTGATTAAGCAAAACTCAAAGTTAAATCACTTTTATGTGGGTAACTTCTCTCATGTTAAATTTGCCATTATGGAACAAATTGGTATACTAAATATTTATTTAGTGGTACTACTGGTACAAAAACATTTTAAGAGCATGACATCTCAAATACTGAGATATAATTAGTTTGAAATTGAAATCTTTTTTTTAATTTTTTAATTCAACTGCTGTTCGGTGAATTTTAATTACTTATACACTTAAAATAACATATTTTATTAAATGAAGATAAACAATATTATTCAACAAATAATCTCAATGAATCAAATTGGAATTGCTAATCTACTCCGACACAATCCGAATCCGATCGGATTTTGTTGGATCTGGTCATTCAAATTTGACCCGAATAAAAAATCCGTCGGATCGGATTGCTATTGAATCCGATAAAATCCGTCGGATTTCGGATCGGAAAGTTAAATTTGGCGGTTTGTAAATAATTGTAAAGGTTAATGCACAGAAACTGTTTTGCGAGCCTTGTCTTGCACTCTTCGTGCATTAGTGCTATCAGTACTATTATGTGGTCATATTATAGTCGTAAGCCATACATTTGACGCGTTTACATATAGCCATGGGTCATAGCCCTATATTACGCTGGTAAGTTCTTATTCACGCACATGTCATTGTTGCTGCTCGGACAGCAAACTGTCATTAATTTTAGTACTAGGTTAAGTTTGTATTCAATTTACTGGACTGTGT